>JAOVVF010000025.1:1916987-1930189 GCA_028565595.1 Duopalatinus emarginatus | reverse complement strand
CCCCCCCCCCCCCCCCCCCCCATAGGGCCTGGACTCCATGACCACTGGAAATATTCTGTAGGCAATAAACACTATACTTACTGCAGAACGCTCCACAATTCTGTTCTATTCCGAAGTGTAGGACAGCATGGCATTCTAGATGTGTTTGATAAGATCTGGTGACTTAAGTGGGAATAGCCAAACCACATACTCGGATAATTGTTTCTCTAACCCTAATTTGGTTGTTTGGTGTAGACATGTATGGTACTGCATTGTCCTGTTGGAAAGCCAACACAAAGAATGTAGAACATGAACAGGTGTAACTCATCTGAAAGGTGGCGCACACAGATCTCACTTGTAAAAAAGGTTTTGTGAGAAATTACATCCGTTTTCTGAGAGTAGTCATTCTCGGCATTGACAGCCCTTGTGGTTAAGCCAGCCAGCATTGTGGCCAGAAAGTTGACGATCCCTGTGACTGAAATTTCTGTTTTCTTCAAGCACATTAGTGAAGAGAAGTGAACCTTTCATTCACTAGTCAGGGATAGTAAAGCTGAACAGTTGTCATTATGACCTTTATGTATGTGTATGCTGAAGTTTCTTTTCAGGTAATGTGGTCTACATGTAAGAATCGACTAGACAGCTAATTTGAATGTTTTGTCTCTTTCAGGCCAGAGAGGAGAACGTGGACTCAAAGGAGAGAAGGGGGACAGAGGGGACCAAGGAGGCAAGACAGGTAGGAGCTCTTGTCTTCTCGGGTATAACTTATTTGTGTTGTTTTGAAACATCTGCACAAACCAGATGTAAAAGGATTCCAGGCAAGTGAGTTCCTGTGCTGCGTCTCCACCATCTGCAGATACACTGTATGACTGTAAAATAAACATCCAGTAAGCAGCAAAGTACAGCAAGTCAATAAACATGGGGGAGTTTAAGATTCATGACTTGCTTTGCTGCCCTTGATTTATATCAAATGTTAACAATAACAGGTTATAAAAGAGACAGATTTGTTGGTTTTCTTCTGTTGAGAAGCAAGTTCTTGGTCCTCAGAATAAGTACCTACTATGAGGGAGAGGACTGAACAGTCTTCAGAACAACAAAACAAAATTAATACCCTCCCTGGTTGATCTGATGGGGCCTAATCAGGCCCAATCAAAAAGGTTCCTGATTTCCTGTCTTGGATCAAGAGCTGAAAGTTTTCTGGGTTTTCCACCCTGAAATTTCCCCAGAAATAAAAATAAGGTTCCCCCGATGGAAACATGCATTAATTTCCTGAATTCTGGAAAAAAAACGTCCTCATATCCTGAAGTGAAGCATGAAGCATAATGTCTTTTGGAACCACCGCCCCAAAAATTATAATCAGTCCTGCCAAAATAGCATATGGATGTGGGCCACTTCTGGCTTGCTTAGTGTCAGCATAGGCAAACTGCATGTAAGGCAAAAGTGTCCCGCATATTAAAAATTCTCATATGGCCCACATGTCTGGCCCAATTACGGCATGGTAACTGCCCATTTGTACATTTGGTTGCTGTGGGTCATTTCTGGCAGTGGTGGTTTAAAGGTGGCCGAGATGTGGCTCTTTCAGTGCTGTGAAGTTCAGTCATCAGCATCTGGTATTCTTCTGTGGCATCATTCGATTTGGTATGTGGGCCACAAGTAAGTGCAGATGTGGCACAGACTTGGGGCATACTAAATTTGCTTTCTGGGTGGTTCCTTTGATGGAAACAAACTAAAAACTGGAAACGAAAATGTTTTTGAAATTAAAACTAAAAATTGTAATTCGTACTGGTTCCTTTGGTGGAGGTATGCCTTGGGGTCTTGATCTCCAGCAATGGAGCAGAAACTAGAAGGTTCTTCTGTCTTACTTCCTCTGGTGGAAACCTGGTTTGTAGCTCCTGATCTCCAGCTATTTTTCTGGAAGTACAAACTGAAAATCAGCCCTGGTTTCTCTGATGAAAACACATTTCAAGGTTCCTGATTCTGCAAGAATGTGTCTTGTAAACCTCAGGTGGAGTTCCATGTTGGCACTGAAATGTCTGAACGATAAATAGATGCTGTTTTGTTTCTCAGTAAAGTGATCTCATCTGTCTGTCTGGACAGCCCACTGCAGTTTCTCTGCAAAACATGTCTGAGAGCAGCCAGCGGATCAAACGCATACTTTACATTCTCCTCGCTCGTCTTTCATTCAGAGAGCTTTGTTCAACTGCATCCATCATTCCAGTCATGGACCAACATTGACTCTTCAGCCAGCTCACACTGCTCACTTCAGCAGCACTGTGCGATTCATTACAGTTTCACTTTAAGTGCCTAAAATTTTCTTCTACTCTTTTGCCCCAGAGCTACGAGGCTAACGTTGCTAACATGGTAATGGGTGTTTATTTATAAAGTCTGGTCTGTAAATATCTGGCCTAAACCACTTCCATTTCTTAATCTGTGATCTATAAACATGAGTAAAACTTGACTAGCAGAACACTGTAATGTTATGGTGGTGGCCATTTTGGGGAACCAGAGTCAATATTTGTCTTTAGTGTAGCTTGATATCATAACAAAAGAGGACAAAAATATCCGATGGTTTTTCACGTTTACACTACAACTCTGTGAATATTTATGTCAATGAAAGGTCATTGGATTTAAAAATGACTCGGCAGTTTTCAGCTACTCATTCAAATTATGGAAATGGTGTCTTCTCAGTTCTGAGGTCCAGATTTTTCCTGTGACACTAATTCTGGACCCCAAACAGGAGTTACCCAGGTGTTGGTTCCTCTAATTTCTAAATAATTGTCCATGTTTCCTGTGTTGTGTTGTTTGGGCCAGCTGTAGGCTTGTGGTTAGGAAACTAACTTGTATCTGGAAGGTCTTGGTTTTGATTCCCGACTTATATAACGCCAAACCCAAGGACACTTAGGTCAGATTCCTCTGTGTGTACAAGCACAGTGGTCAATCAGTCATTTCACTTGGCTGGAGCAGAAATGAAACCATTTTCTAGACCTACAAGCTCAAAAATTATAATCAGCCAAGGTACTTCTGGTAGAAACATGCCTTAGATTTGAGACTGTGGTGAGGAGTAATTGTGTGATCTGGATTATTTCTATAAATCCTGTAAAACTTAATCTTGGCCATTTTAATTGTTCAAACCTGGCCCTAAACTATTCTTAATCGGTGAACAAAGAGCGAAACCCAAGCCATCATCAGCAGTTAGTTCCCCGCTGAGACTAAGGAGACCGTGTGGAATGACTGGAGCAGGTGAAACCTATTAACTGATTTCCCTCTGTGATGACATGTTCTGGCAGATCAGAAAGGGGCGGTGTGCCTGTTTATTCATTGTTGCTCTTGAATTTGTTTCAGAAGTTGTGGTGCATGTGAGGATGTGTGTGAGGAGGTGGTGTGTTTATAGCGAGTGTGTTAGTAGGATGGGGGACTGAGAGCATCAAGGATGTGTACAAGCCATGCAATAAACTATCGCCCACCCAGGAATGTGGGTCTGAAACAAAAAAACAAACAAGTGTGTATTATGTCGACCCACCAGAGAGTAATAAACACATCACTTGTAACAATTTGAGGGGGGATTGTAACAGCTGTTCTCTGGCAATTTCAGAGGAATGAAAAGGCCTGGGATCGATACAGTTGAGTTGAGCAACCAGGATCCTTTCAGCATGGAGTTTGCATGTTCTTCCTATGTCTGTGTTGATGTCCTCTGGAAGCCCCAGTTTTCTCCCACATTCCATACACATGCAATTAGGTGAACTGTCAGTCATCAGATATTCATTCTCTTATCAGCTTCATCCGTCAGGGTCATGGTTTTTCCGGAGCACTGGGCACAGGGCAGGTTATCAGGAAGTGGGAGGAAACCAGAGCACCCAGTGAAAACCCACACTGACATGGAGAGAAGTCAGAAAGAGAGAAAACAGAGCAAGGATCAAACCCATAACCCCAGATCCCTGGAGTTGTTTAGCACACACACTACCAGTTGCACCACCATGCCACCTGTCACATGTTAATGTGTTGCTTGCGATGGCCTGATCACCTTCCTAGGGTCTTTTCCTGCCTTCTGCTCAATGAACACTCCAGCACCCTCCACAACCCAGTAGTAGCATAAGGAGCTTAGGTGAAGAATGGGTATTATTTTAATATTATTCTTTTATTTTACCGATTTAAAAAAGTAAAAATGATTATTTATTGCGTAGCCCTGTACCAGTCTGTGGAGCCCCCAATGTTTGGGGACCCACTGCATTGGAGTCAAGTTGTGTAGGATGAAGAAAGGTCATCAGATCAGATCTCCATCACTGTTCGTTTCACTTTTTCCAAACCTATTTTACTCGATTTTTAACAGTACATTCTTGCTACACTAAAGAGTAAATCAACACAAACATACACAGTAGTCAGACAGTACAGTTCCACTGAAGGTTCCTAATAACTAGGTTATAAAAAGACAGACATATAGAGGTTTGTCATTTTGCCTGATGGGCAGTAGTTACTCTACTCTCAGAAAGTTCACACTCCTCAGTAAAATCAGGCCTTCCTACCATGGAACTACAAACCATAAATTTTAATCAGTTCTGGTTTCTTTTGTGTAAAGTCTGCCTCAATTAGGAACTAAAACATTTTTGGAGTACAGTCCAGGAAGTAAAGCTCTTGTTCTTCTAGTGGCTTCAGTGCTCCTGAGTTTTGGACATAGTACCTGATTTTCAGTAGTGGAACAGAAACCACCATGATAAAAATATCCTGGAAATGCAATCCAGGACTTTAAATCAGGGCAGTGTGGTGGCAACACACGTCATGTGGTTGCTGTGGTACAGTGGTATCACCATTGGCTCCCATGTGAGAGACCTGGGTTCGATTTGTGAACCAGGGCAACCATCCTGTGCTACACCAATAAGGGTCCTTGGGTAAGATTCCTAACACTAGGTTGTCCCACTTGTTATACCAGTAACCTGGTAAGTCGCTCCTTATAAGAGAGTCTGCTAAATGAAATAAATGTAAATGTAAACAGTGTGTGTGCTACATGGCTCCAGGGATCTGGGGTTCTGGGTTCGATCCTCGCTCTGGTCTTTGTCTTTGAGGAGTTTGGTGTGCTCTCCCTGTGTCCACGTAGGTTTTCTGTTGGTGCTCGGGTTAGTTGGTTAGGTTAGTTGGATACACTAAATTGACCCTAGGTGGCACCCTGTCCAGGGGGCGCTCCTGCGTTGCGCCTAGTGATTCTGAGTGGGCTTCGGACGAACCGCGATCCTGACGAAGTAAACAAATAAGATACTGACTGATTGACTTTACTTCAGTTCTGTTATTTCTGGTAAAAGTTACCGAGTTCCAGAAATGATCAGAGCCAAGGACCTTGATCAGGATCCTGAAATAAAGGACCGTGGTTTTTTTTATTTCCCAGTGTGTGAAATTGTAATACTCAGTTTACAGGTCGAAAGAGAAAACAACTCCTGGGGTTGATGAAGCATTTCCTGTCAGCTGGTTCCTGTTCAGCAGAGAGAAATAAGGAATGATAGTCTTAAGCAATGATTATTAGAGACAGGTGATACTGCAAAAGATCAGTTATGAAGGTTGTTTGATTTCACCCACTAAGATATTCTCCAGAACCAAAGAAAAGAAATCTTCTCCTTTTCCTCATTTGTTTCCTCTCTGCATGTTTGCGACAGTCGTCATCATCTAAGTCAATATCGTTATGTTCTCAAGCCCTGAGTCTGCAGTCTCTGCAGAGGAGAAAACAGCTCCACAGCTCTGGTGAACTACACAGGCAGTTGTTTTACATTAGCTGGATGGTTAGTATTAGCAATTATGCTAATGTTCTGTGGTTGTTTTGGCACTAATGAACATTTGCCCTAAATTGAGATGAGTTTAAGTTCGTTTCTGCAGAACCTTAGCAACAGAGAGAGAATCGATGCCTTGTTTTCCAGGCAGAGGTCTGATCTGGATAAACAGAGATGTTGTAATGGAATCTAGGCAAGAAAACGCTTGTTTTAGATACACAGCAGTCGTTTTCCTGCCATTAATCAAATAATTGCAGAGCTGTCATGATGATTATTGCGCACATCTTTTTTTCTCTCTCTATGTTCAATTTGCAATGGCGCCTTCAAGTCGCTTTATAGGACAAGAGAAAAACAACAACAAAAAGGCAAGCCTGCTGGTCACAGTGCCTTTGATATCCAATGCTAGAGCACCAGAATGCCACCAGAAAGCTAGGGTGGACTGAGGCGTAAAGAACGTTGGCAACATTTGGTGTGAACAGAAAGCCAAAGGTTGTAAGCTACCAACAAAAACAAAAAAGACCATACATATGGAACCAAGAGACGGTAACACAAAGCAGAGCCCAAACACATGCCGCGAGCAATCAAGCATTGTCCTTGACTCAGATATCAGGCCAGCTGGATCGCAGGCCAGAAACATCTACTGCACAAGCTCAAGACTGCTGCAGTGTCCAGAAAAACTGCCTCAAGCACTAACACAAGCAGATACCAGGAGAATGAACGAAAAAAAACAACAAAAACAGTAGCAAAGTGTACATGTTCTTAATCAGGAACCAAAAACAAACCGTTGCTATCATGGTCTATTAATGGCTTTCATGGGCCAGTGTCAGGGTCTTTAATCTAGTGTGGACATCTCCAGGATGCCCATGGAGCAAATTCAGCAATGGAGTGACATGAACAAAAACATGGAATTTTGGAAACGATTTCTCTTGCTGCATTCAGGATCCACATGCCAGGAGAAAGTTGATGCAATCCAGTCTTTGGATAACAGGAAACCGAACAGAACCCAAGTGGCCTCCTTGTCAGATCCTCTTAATGTGTTACAGGTTGAACCTGCATGAACAATAGGACTTATCCAATCGATTTATAATCATTTATCATCTTCTGTAAGCATTTTGTCCTTGACTGCGATATGTGTAGAGCCTAGGACATGGGGCATGGGGTGGGAATGCAGCCGATCCATAAAAAGGTAGTGGTAGGGGCAGTATACTGACATGTTTGAGTGGTGAACTGGAGGAGGACATCCACAACTCCAGGCGCAAGATCAAATCAGGAATTATGGACCTGTGAAGTGTTTGAACAGAGTGGAAAGGCATTACCTTGCCAACAGATTATAGACAATGGCACCAATCACTGAGCCTTGTGGGACACCAGTGGAGAGTAAGCATGGAGCAGATGTAGATCATCTCTGTGTAACCTGATACAAGCAGCGCTCTTAGTAGGACTCAAAACAGAGGACGAACAAGAGAAGACGGGGAGCATATAGTTGATACTCAGTTTCAGACCACCCATTTGTCATTGCAGTCTGACAGGTTTGCTCAAAAATGCACTCAAGTGCCAGAACAACTGTCTAATACTTGGTCCCTCATAGAAGCATAAGACCGCTGAAATGTAAAAATATTCTACAGGCACTGAAGACCACAGTTCTTGTAGAACAGTCCAGAATTCTGTTGTATTTTAAGGTGTAGGATTTCTGTGTTCCACAGCACGTTGTATGTCATTTCAGATGCATTGGATAATGTTGAAATCTGGTGACTTAGGTGTGAATGGCAAAACCTCAAACTTAAATGAGTGTTTTCTCTAACCATAATTTGGCGTCTCTTGATGTTGTTCTGTTAGAACAGGCCAAACCCATCAGAATGAATGCATCACCTTTTAGAGACGTTTGTAGTTGTACCAGGGGTCCCATCGAATGCCAGCTAAACAAAACCCCATAACATTATGGAGCTACTACCAGCCTATGTATTTTTTATAGGCTCATCTGTAGTAGAGTGGCACTACAGTGTATGGTCTTGGATGGAGCTACAATTTTAATTTCATTTCCCATGCACAGGGTTTGACTGGTTAATATCATGTGACCATGTGCCTCACAGCACCACAGAGAGTCTCTGCTAATAACATACTCATAGTGTTTGTGCATGTGTGCTTTAACAGGGTTTGGCTCGCATTCAAGTGTTAGGTCCAGCCAATCTACTATTGTTTCCAGATGCAACTCTCTAAATATTTTTGACGATCTGGGATAAGATGTATTAAGCACTCTGGATAGCGGCACAGGATTTTGACGAATTTATGGCTTGATTAGGATTGTTTCTCAAGCGCTAATCCACTCGATGTGTTTACTTGGTTTACCAGGTTTTGCGATGAGAAATGATTTGGCCTGGATTGTGTTTTTACAACTGTAAGGAGTCGATAGGAAGTCAGTAGTAGTACTAGTTTGGCTCTGAATATTTTTCTGCACCAAAACTAAAAAAAGAACGAGGGTAAAACACAAAGGTCACGTGTTTCACCGTAAAATAAGACACATTCCAGTGAAATTATCCACATTTAAATTATAACGATCTACCGAGTGTTCTCAGGTCGCACGCTGCTTTAATCAGAAGAACAGAGAACGCTAGGATTCTCAGAATCACGCAGCATCTGTTACGCATTTACGAGACGTCCGTCCAGCTCCCAGCATGCAGGCCGCCACACTCGACCGTCTCACGTCCCTCTGTATTAATCTCCTGTTTGTGCACACGAATCCTCACAGAGACTTACAGAGATTACGGACGTTTCCCCGTAGCTTTATACACAGACTCTGATTTACCGCTGACTTTGGTGGAGCGGCGACATTCATGCGTGATACTGCGGTGCAGTTATCCTATGGACTTCATATGGACTTAAAGTCAACCAGCAGACCTTGAGGAAGAGATCAGAGCTAATGTGTCACAGCTGGACTAACTTTTACTTCCACAGTTAAATTTCTTAGACAAATAAACATTGCACAGATCTCAACATAAAAAGGAATCTGATGCTTTCAGTCAAACTATATGGTTTATATCAGGTCACACACACACTATACTGTGTAATGTCGTTGTTACTGGACTTGTGTTTGGTTTCTTTTGTACTTTGAAGGTTTTTATTTACGTACATTTTAAATAAAAAATGTCCACTTTGAACATTGCTACATTTTTATACAGCTGTATATTTATAAAGTCTAAAGCTGATTTCATGTATTTTTTTAAACAGATGAAGATATATGCTGCCTATCTGTGTGCTATGTTCACACAATCGAGCTATTAGCGTTCAGCTTCTTTGTATTGTTCTAATTAGCATGCTAGCTAAGATAAGAGCTAAATAATAAACGTTGTTGTTGTTGTCAGTTAGTTAGCATTAGCGATCTTTTTTTCTTTTGTGAATGTTTCTTATGCGTTTTACTTACACAGTTTTAGTTAAACGACTTTTCTGTTTTAACCTGAGTAAAAAGTTCAAAGCTGTATTTTAGTTTATTTTTGGTGGTTGATTTTGGTTGATTTCTTTTCTTGATAGTTCATTGTTGAATTTTAAGGTTTAAGACTGTTGTTCATAGTTAAATGTGGCCTTACTAGTTATTGAAGACACTAAAGACAAAATGGCACCATTTGTTCCTTAGTCAATATCAGTGGTCTTATGACATGCCGGTGGCCGGTTTAGGGTGGCCAGAAGTCCGGCTTTTGGTCAGACAGTCCGGTTTCTCAGCTCCCTGTCCTCTGTCCGGCTCAGTGCTTGGACGGACACCTATTTGTCCTCCTTTTAGAGGACAGCTAAGGATGCATGTGACAAATATCTTTTTGCCTGTCATTGGTTCCCGAAAATGTCAAAACAAATACATTGAATTAATTGGATCACATCGCCATGTGATCTTATAACTCACCAACCAGCTAACCGCGGAAAACCCCGCCCTCTAAATGCTAGTACGGAACGCTGTCAAAAATGCCGAAAAGAAAAATGACTTACGGGTCGGAGTGGTCAGCACAACATTCTTTTATTTCAAAAAGTAGTTAAGATGAATTTGACGCTGATGCCGACGTGATGTAGACATTAGCTTTGAAGGAAATGGTGCTACTGAACGCCAGGCTGATATAGACGAGCACTAGCAAAACATCCGGAGTGCAGCTACATCATCTGTGGCATCCTTTTTAGTACTACATGGTCACCACTGAACAACAAAATATCTGCTGCTAAACTTTCTAAAGTACATCATGATGTAATTTTTTTTCCCTTCAATATTCTGGTGTCATGTCCTCCTTTTGGTGGTATGATGTCCTCCTTTAAGGGTTAAGCCACCCTAGGCTGGTTTAGTGTCATTGCGACCAAAGGTAGCTGATGTACAAAGGATTATCATTGTTGAATTAAAATATAATTTTGATGTATTTTGCCACAAAATGCATTCTGTCATTGTGGTTGAAACCAGACACCAATTCCATAAAAACGTGACTAAATGAAAATTGACACATGACCTAAAAGGCTGTTCAGAAAAATCCAGGAAGATCCTTACCCAATACCTCATGCCTATTTCAGGACACAGGTTTATGCTACTTCATATTGGTGTTAATGTATGAGAGGTCCAAACCTCACCAATTAGTGTTCGCTTGTAGAATATACTCTGTTGCATCTTTAGAACATTGGCACTGGTGAGTTTTGGCTTTTGTTTTAAAGGTTGTACATTTGAAAAAAAAGGAAATCTTTATGATGTCAGCTTTAAAAACCCACCAATTGAGTGACAGCACAGTGATGTCAGACTCATGGGACAGCTATATGTACAGCCGCAGCAACGGTGAAACAGACAGAAACAAATCATATCACCTGCAGCTTACTTTGTGTTGGTGTTGTTGTGTGTATGTGAGCATTTTGTGGACATATTTGGACGCTAGTTAAAGCATTACAGATAGCAGATGATTATGGGCCCAATGTGGCATGTGGGCCGGATAAAGTATTACATGTGGGCCAGGTCTGAGCTATGACTCCTTTTGCTATCTGGGACACAGTAGCAGTGGTCAACTCTACCCACGGTGCCCAGGGAGCAGTTGGAGGGGTTCGGTGTCTTGCTGAAGGGAAATTCAGTCATGTTTTGTCAGTATGGGGGATCAAACTGGCAAACTTCCAATTACGAAGTCGGTAACATCGAGCCATTTTAGCACACACGTGTTACAAATGTGGACTATGACATCAACAGCAACATGTCAAAGTGAATAAATTAATAAATAAATAAAGCTAAAGTGGGATGAAAAATAATTGTAGAATCAAACAGCTGTGATTTGAACTCAACCCAAGCCGAGTTTGAGAAACACTTCAGAAATGTTCGAACAACAATTTCAGAGGCGAAATTATATAATAATAAAATGAAGGCTGACGTGGTAAAGAAATTGCTTCCTGGTGTAAAACTCAGAGCAAAACACCACATGTTTGCCGCGTGTGTCCAAACGTTTGGACTCACATCCAAGTTATGCACATATACACTGGTATAGAGGAGCCTATGCAAAGTACATAGTCTGGTGGTGGTTTCATAATGGCACAGGGTTTGTTTATCTGGCAATCCATGGGACCCCTGGTACATCTACAAACGTCTCTGACTGGTGAACAAACCCCATACCATTATACAGCCATGTATTTTGCATAAGCTTGCCTGTACCAGTTTTTTTTTTGGCACTTCAGTGTTCATTTATACACACGTCTATAATGTATAATAATTCGTTACTGTGTGTTTTATCAGACTGTGTGTGAGCTTGTCTATAACACTGTGTGTGTTGCAGTGGAGAACATTCTGGTGCGTCTGGTGAACGGCTCGGCGGCACACGAAGGCCGGGTGGAGGTGTATCACGAGGGCCGCTGGGGGACGGTGTGTGATGACGTGTGGGATAAGAAGGACGGAGACGTGGTGTGCAGGATGCTGGGATTCCGCGGAGCTCGAGAGGTCCATAAGACCGGACGATTCGGACAAGGTGAGGGTGAAATACACACATGCAATGCAAGAATGCATTGTGTCTGATGACTCTAACTTGCATAAACCCTCCATAAATGATCTGACAGATATTCATAAAACTTTGTGTACAGATTTAATCGTTTTTTTATTACTCTTTTATGACTGATGTTAAGTCTGAGCATCCAGTCTGAATACACTGGAAAAGCCAGAGTGTGTTGTGGAAAAGTGTGTGTTGGCCAGCTGCTTTCAGCGAACACCTCCAGCAGTGAAGTCACACACTTTCCTGGCAGCCGATTTAGAAAAAAAGCCAAAGCAGCCAGTCAGGCCAGAGGTTTGTTTTCACTGAGGTGTTATAGTGTATATTAGAGAACGCTACTGCTGACATTAAATTAGGAAACCTCTGAGATGTCCAGAGTCTCTGTGTCACACTGTACATGCTCTTCACACTGTCTCATGACTCCTGAAGATCTGCTTATCTGAGAGTTCTTTACATTTTTTATATTCACATACGTCCCATTTCACATGATTCATATTTTCTGTATAACACGAAGGACACACAGTGTTACAGGAAATTAATAGACTCACCCTGTACATATATAAACCACAAGGAAGCAGCGATTTAATGGGTTTGCGCAACTTGGGCCAATGAGACCTAAAGCACAAGTACCTTAAAAAGTTTATTTCTTTAACCTTAGTCGATGAGGGACCTTTAATGGAAACAGTTGAACAACATCTTTAATGTATTGAACATGTTTACATCTCAGTGGATCTGATGAGGTCAATCAAGCGGAATGTTTTTTTCTTTTCGTAATTCACTCCAGATATTCGAGTGTTTAGATCTTTAAAAGGACAAAAAGTTTTTCTTTTCATTACTGAGATGAGGTTTAAGGTCAGGTTAAGGGGTCGGTTTAGGGTTGGGTTTATTTTAAGGTTTAAGGTTATAAAAAGTCCTCACAACTATATATATATATATATATATATATTTATATATATATATATAAACAGGACAAAAAGTTTGTCTAGACTCCAAAACCAAAGGAGTTTTCTTTTATTAACAAGATTAGGGTTAGGGCTGAGGTTAGGGTTAGGGTTTAAAGTCAGGGTCAAGGTTGAGTTTAGGGTTTGGGGTTAGGGTTTATAGTCAGAGTCAGGGTTGAGTTTAGGGTTTGAGTTTAGGGTTGAGGGTTGAGGTTAGAGTTTAGAGTTAGGGTCAGGGTTAAGTTAAGGGTTAGGGTTTGGGGTTAGGGTTCGGGGTTAGAGTTAGAGTCAGGATTGAGGTTATGGTTAGGGTTTGGAGTTAGAGTCAGGGTTGAGGTTATGGTTAGGGTTTGGAGTTAGAGTCAGGATTGAGGTTATGGTTAGGGTTTGGGGTTAGAGTCAGGGTTGAGGTTATGGTTAGGGTTTGGGGTTTGAGTCAGGGTTGAGGTTATGGTTAGGGTTTGGAGTTAGAGTCAGGGTTGAGGTTAGGGTTTGGGGTTAGAGTCAGGGTTGAGGTTATGGTTAGGTTTGGAGTTAGAGTCAGGGTTGAGGTTATGGTT
>JAOVVF010000025.1:1905931-1916887 GCA_028565595.1 Duopalatinus emarginatus | reverse complement strand
GGTTAGGGTTTGGGGTTAGAGTCAGGGTTGAGGTTAGGGTTAGGGTTTGGGGTTAGGGTTTAGGGTTGAGGTTATGGTTATGTACAGTGTTAATCATTAACACATTATCACATTAAACATAATGTGTATGGAAAGACCTGAGAAAAATAGTTAAACCAAGATGTGTGTGTTTGGGGAAGCCACTTTTCAGTGCCCTCTTACCTTCTCGGAAAACAAAGTTAAATCATTAAAGTTCACACACATTTGTCTTTCTATTCTTGCGGGGACTTTTCCTAGACATAATGATTAATGTAGCTAATTAACCTTAAACCTAAATCTTTATTCTAACCACAATAATGAAAATGTCACTTGTTTGTGCTAAAAACAATAACAAAGCCCTGAAACGACCACAAAAATGTTCTCACAACATCAAAATATCAGATGTTCCTATCATTGTTGGGGCATATGGTCCTCTAAGATTTAAAGACATGCCCACACACACACACACACACACATGATATAAAGCTAGTTATAAAATATTCAAGCGGTTTAGTTTGTATAAGTGATTTATAGAAGATGTGCTAACAGGAGAATGTATATTTGGGGTAAACAGGGCTGTTAGGATGAAACGCTGCCTCGAGCTTGTTTAAAGGTTCTGAATGAGAGATTTCTGAAGGATGAGGTCAGGATGAGAGTTCATTATAAACGGCTGGATTTGTTATCCAGATTGTAGGAGTGGCTCCGTGTGTTTCCCTGAAAAGGCCTCAATGTAGTCGTTTTTCATTTTTACTTATTAAGATCATGTGTGTATCGAGGGTGTAGTGTTTATAATGAGGACAGTGAGAGTGCACATGCAGATACGCATGTGTGTGTGTGTGTGTGTGTGTGTGTGTGTGTGTGAGGCCCTGACATGCCAAACTAATCCAGATTTGTAACTGGTGGCGAGCACGACGCACACACACTCAAAAACACACACTCGCCTCATCTGTCTTCACTTCATTCCAGGAAGATTTAAAGATTTTGCCAGGGTTTCTTTCTTTTTTCTTTTTTTTTTTTGAAAGATAGATGAGCATTTTTGACTCTCTGATCATCTCCGTCTCTCTCTATTGCTCTCTACTAAACAGCTGCAAACATCTGCAAGCTCTTATGAGATCAGAAGTCTCTCAGAGGTGCTGGACTCGCCAGCGTAGTGCACCTTTTTCACTACTTGGATGTTGAATGAAAGCAAAAAAAACAGCGCCAGTTCTTATAGCGTGTGAGTCAACGCAGCCTTGATACGGCATGTCAGGTTTAGCGCTGTGACATTTCACCAGTACGTCTTTAAATAAAGGCCGGATGGAGGTTTGTATAAGTGAAATGCATATTCTTTTAAACCTCATTTAACTACGGAGCCTCAGGAGCCTCGTTACTGAACGCTTTTGGTTCCTGTTCACAGTTACGGTCTCATACAGATATATGATCTATACAGAGCGATGTGATTTTCTCGACTGTAAATCCGAGTACGCCTGCAGTCCCACGGTGCTCGCTGCCTGACTGATTAGATCACTTCCAATTTTCAGAATGAAATAGTGTTTTGGGGGCCATTTTGGATGGCTTGTGATGGTTGAAGTTAGTTTCAGGGATTTTGATAAATGAGAAAGCGAATGAGAGAAGGAGGAAGGAGGGAGGAGGAGGAGGAGGAGGAGATGGAGGCAGATTTAGTGGCTCCAGTTTTTAATGAAAACCAAATGAAGAGGAATGAAAAGATTCAATCCTTCACCTCTTCAGTCAGCGACTCGTGCAAGAAAAAAAACATGGAGTAAATGTAGTGCTGCGGTAGTTTAGCTATACACTGAAGTACTAAAAAACTGGTCCACCAGTCTGATACTACCAGTACGGCAGAAATATGGAAATATTCCGGATGGTGGTGCATTGTCCTGTTGGATGAGGCCAAACTTGTCAGAATGAATGCAGGACATGAACAGGTGTACCTTGTATAGACACAGTGTTCACCTGTCCGAGAGGTTTGTAGATGTACCAGGGGTCCCATGGAATACCAGATACACAAACCCTGTTCTATTACAGAACCTTAACCAGTTTATACCAGTTTTTCTCAGTGTATTTAATGACAAGGGTCTTGTCAGATTCTAACCTGGGACCATCTGGTCCCAAAGCAGGTTCCTTAACAGTCTTGTTTTCAGAAGATGACTTTTTGAATCTCTTTTGCTGGTAAGACATGACTGAAGTGCCCTTGAGCAAGGCATCTAACCCCTCAACTGCTCTGTGACTGCCATGGATAGGGTTGTGCCCCACTGTGGTCAAGTGTATTCACTGCCCCCTTGTGTGTGTTTGTGTTTGAGGATGGGTTTAATACAGAGGTCAAATCCCTCTGTGTGCATGCACAGTAGACATTAGACCAATCACTTTTCTTTCACTTTCAATTTCATGTTTTAAAGAAAGAAAATGTGTGTGTGTGTTCACTGAACGGATGGGAGGCGGAGGTCAAATTGCTCTGCGTGCAAGCACAATCGGTCAGTCACTTCACTTTCACACAGCAGAATCTGACTGCCGCATTTAACATCAGCATGACTGAAATTTCTCAATCCTCCAGGACATGACCCCTCCTTCTTGCCAGCCATCAGAGGGTCAACGTTTGTTATGTAAAATGCATGACAGAGAAGCATTGAGGCTGCAGCTGGATTGTGCATTTGGGAGGAAAGTGTGTGTGTGTGTGTAAAATAACACAAAAACGTTTTTTATTATCAGCCTTGTTATTAGTATATAGTAAATGGCATGTACGTGAATTCTAACTCTTAAAGCAGTCACACATCTGCAGAAAAGTCCATGTATTCATATTTACATTTACATTTTATGGTATTTGGCAGAGCGACTTACAAGGTTAATGGTATTACATTAAGGCCAACTTAATGTTAGGAGTCTTGCCCAAGGACCTAACACAGACTGGCTGCCCAGACCAGGAATCGAACCCAGGTCTCTCACATAGGAGCCAATGATGTTACCGCTGTACCACACCAACCACACCATATTGTAATTATGTGGAAGTGAACTAGGGGAAAGTTGTACAATATATGTTGAACCCTACTGGGCTTTGTTTAAAACGTGAAAGTCAAAGTAAAGTGATGGGTCTACTTTCACCTCTGCATTAAACCCATCCTTGCAGTCAAACTCGCACACAAAAGGGAGCTGTGAATACACTTGACCAGAGCGGGGGGTTGGGGGGTGACAACCCTAATCCATGGCGCTCACAGAGCAGTTGGGGGAAGGGGGGGTGTTAGGTGCCTTGCTCAAGGGCCCTTCAGTCATGTCTTGTTGGTACAAGTGATCGAACCAGTTCTAAAAGAGAGATCGAACCAGTAATTTTCCAGTCATAAACCCAGCTCCCTAACCTTGATCCACGGCTGTCCCAATTACAGTACAGACTACAATGGCCATGTGAGTTGTTACTCTTGAAGTATGTCTTAAAGCTGTGTATGAAAAGTGACACTGAAGTGCCATAAAAAACTGGTACATACTGTAAAAAAAAACTGGTATAGACTAGTGGTGGCTCTGTAATTGTGTAAGTCTGTTTAGCTGGTATTCTATGGGACCCCTGGTACATCTATAAATCTCTGAAAGGTGAACACTGTGAGGAGTTACACCAGTTCATGTCCTGCATTCATTCTAATGGGTTTGTCCTCTTCTAACAGGACAATGCGCCACCACACACGTCTAGAGACACCAAATTATATGTGAGTTTGGGGTTTAGTCATTCACACCTAAGTCACCAGAACTTAACATTATCAGACACATCTGAAACGTGGAACACAGAAATCCTACACTTCAAAATACAGTAGAATTGTGAAGCGTTCTGCAGGAAGCATTGTGTTTATTACCTACAAGCTTGTGGAGTCCATGCCCTGTGGGGCCTACCAGTTAACAGAGTGGTGTACCAGTTTTTCGGGACTTCATTGTATGTTTGGTGGCTGACCAAAAGTGGTCCAAGGAAGGACAACTGGTGAACCAGTACCAGGGTCACAGGCAGTGTGAGGTATGAAGGCTAGACCATCTGGTCTGATCCTACAGAAGATCCATAGAAGAATCTGTTGCTAAAGTCTTGGTGCCACAGGACACCTTCAGAGCCCTTGCCTCAGCGGCTCAGAAATGTTTAGGTGCTGATCGGTGCATTTCGTGCGGTTGTGAACGTTAAATCAGCATTACGTGTGAAAGGAAACACCAGTGAGAAGGTGGCGTTAGTGGAAGCAGTAACGCTGTCAGTAACGGAGGTGTTAGCTGAGCTCAGTGTTAATAACAGTGATGGGCCGCGGTTCTTTTTCTTCATTTCACTTCACTTGACCGACACGCCGAGGGAGAGCTGTCACGCTAATGTCTCTCGACATGTCCAAGATGAGATGATGTCACAGCCCTAATGCCTGCCTATAGCCTATGGATCTGACAGAGGAGAGAGGAGGAGACAGTGTAGCTGTGAGGTTTAGCGGTGAGAAAACAAACAGAGACGAGTCATTAATGGAAGCCGTCAGGGTCGGCGGTCTGGAAGTCGTTTGTCTTAAGTAGAAAAACATCAGCTCATGAGTGTAGAGTCACTGTGTGAGTGTGTGTGTGTGTGTGTGTATGCCAGACATCACCAGTTTTTTTTATTTTAGAGATCGGGCCAGCCTCCACCACAGCCGTCACTTCTTAGACCTCTATTCTGATTGGTCAGGAGGAGACTGTTGATTTATCTTCTAAATCAGCAGCTCTGACAGTGGTTGAAGATTTATATTAATGCACTGGTTTATATATATATATATATAAAGGTTTATATATATGTTATGGTTTCTATAGTAACACTCTCACACGCACACACACTTTTTCTTTCTCGCACACTCACTCACACACACACTCACTCTCTGCCTCACACACACTCTCTCTTTCACACACACACACACACACACACACACACACACAGTCTTTCACAAGCATACTCCGTCTCTGCCTCACATACACTCTTTCTGTCATACACACTCTCTCTGCCTGACCCACACTCACCATGTGCCACACACACTCTCTCTTTCACACGCACTGAATTTCTGCCTTACACACACACACTTCTGTGCATAGTCACTTTCTTACACACATTCACGGTAACTCACTCTTGCAAACTGTCTATCACAAACCCACCCTCTGCCACAGACACACTCACATTCACTCTCTTACTCCCTCATACACACAACGTCTTGCACACACTTGCACACCCTCTCTCACACACACACACAGGAAGCTGTTCACTGTCAAGAAAATTGACTATTAATGTGAGTATTAATGTGAGTATTAATGTGAGTATTAATGTGAGTATTTGGCATGCGTACTGATGTGAGTATTAACACGAGTAATATCACCAGTATCAACACGAGTATTAACGTGAGTATTGATGCGAATATCAGTGTGAGCATTAAGCTTTGTTGCAAGTATTAATGCGAGAATATAATGAGTATTAATACATGAGTATTAATGCAAGTATTATCATGAGTATTAATGTGAGTATTTATTTTAAATATCAAGGTGAGTGTCAATGTATCAATATGAGCATTAATGTGAGTATTAATATTAGAATACTGTGAGTATTAGAACGCAAGTGTAGTTGCTAGTATTAACATGATTGATGCGAGTATTAACACGAGTATTATGGGTATTAGTGCGAGCATTAACACGAGTTTCAATGTGAACATTGATGCGAGTATTAATGCGAGTGTCGACGCGAGTATTAACATGAGCATTCTCTCACACACAAACATTTAAACATACACACACAAACACACAGGAAACGGTTACCGCGAGTATTGATGCGAATACTAACGTGATTATTTATGCGAGTATCAGTGTGAGTATTAATGTAAGTAGTAACGCGAGCATTAATGTATTAATGTCAGTATTGATGCGAGTATTAATGTGATTATTAACTTGACTATCGACGTGAGTATTGATGTATTAATGCGAGCATAAATGTGAGTTTACATGAACATTAACACGAGTATTAATGGCAGAGTCAATGTGGGTATTAACCCGAGCACTAAAGTGAGAATAACATGACTATTAATACATCAGTATTAATGCAAGTATCGACGCGGGTATTATCGTGCGTATCAACATGAGCATTAACACGGGTATTAACGCTGGTATCAACGTGAGTATTCAAGGGAATATTATCGTGAGTATTATGGCGAGTATTAAAATGTTAGCATTAGCGTGAGCGTTAACGTGAATATTAACGTGAGAGTAATGTGAGTATTAATACATGAGTATTAATGTGAGTATTAATGTTAAATATCAGCGTGTCAGTGTTAGTGTACCAGCGCGAGTATTAGAGCGAGTGTTAACGTGACAATAACGTGGATTTTAAAATGCGATTATTAACGCACATATCATTGCTAGTATTAACATTAGTGTTAACGTAAGTATTTATGGGAGAATTGGTGTGAGTATTATGGCGATGGCGGTATTAATATGAGTATTAATGTGGGTATTGTCGCGAGTATTAATGCGAGTATTAACGCAAGCATTAATGTGAGAATAACGGAGCATAAATACGCAAGTATTAATGCGAGTATCCATGTGAGTATTAACGTGAGTATAAACGCAAGCATTAGCGCCTGTGATAGCGTTAGTATTAACGCGAGCATTAACGTGAGAATCAGTTATAACTTCCTCTTTAAACGTTAAATGTTGTTCTGTCTCTAGGAACCGGTTTGATCTGGATGGATGACGTGGCGTGCATCGGCACCGAGGACACCATCCACCAGTGCAAGTTCTCCGGCTGGGGGAAAACCAACTGCGGTCACGTCGAGGACGCTGGTGTGACGTGCAACACTTAACCCCTCCTCTTATTGTTTCGGCTGAACGGACCGCTTCACGTTCAGGACTGCAGCGCAGCAGCTGATTGGCTGAGAGAGCTCTCTCTCTCTCTGGGCCACCGTACAAAGACCAGAGGTTCCGACTGGGCCTCGTTTTTAGCAGGGTGGCGTCGGGGATTAGTCGGGCTTCCACGACGCTCGGACAAACATCCAGGCTGGCAGACGTCCAGTCAGTACTACAGGAGGAGTGTATTTCCATCCTGAAACCTTTTAGTCATCGATTTTGTAGTAGTGCACTTTTATTATCGCCGTCTCCTAGTGACCTCAAATCCAGACGTCTGCTTCAGACGTGAGAACAGGACATATGTCTGTCAATCCCAGCAGTATTATATAGACTCTATACACACTTTATACACACTCTATACAGACAGATTCTCTGTATCATACACCAGAGAGAGGGACGAAGTTACACTGAGGGACATGAAGACCAAGTGCCTTTAATCTGTCAGAGACACTATTCACTCACCAGCATCAGGACACACACACACACACACACACACACACAGAGAGGGAGAGAGACACTCACTTCCCTCTCTCTCTCACACACACACACGCACACTGAAACACTTGCACACTCATTCTCACACACACACACACATTCTGCCTTAAACACTCTCTCTCACACACACACACACACTTTCACACACAGTTACACACACGCTCACACACACCCTTGCACAGTCACATTGTCCCTATCTCTATCTCCATCACTCTCTATCACTATCTCCCTCACACACACACACCCACTCACACACGCATACTTTCACACACACTATTATAAAATCACACACACTTTCCGCCTTAAACTCTCTCTCTTACACACACACACACACACACTCTGCCTTAAACTCTCTCTCTCACACACACACATTCTTCTTTGAACTCTCTCTCTCTCTCTCTTTCACACACACACACACACACACACACACACACACACACACCTCTTTTCAAGTGTCTTTACTGGAAGACTAGAAACCCGACTCAGTGTTAAGTGCTGAGTTTATAGCAGGGAGGACATTTCTGGAAATCTGTCGTCTACATGGTTCCGTTCCAAATCCCATCTCACTCCTCTGGCTTGAGTATTGAGACGCAGAGTAGGATTGGAACGGAACCCCTCAGTAGGGCGCGTCTGCAGGCGTCAGTGTGGGAGAACGGCTCACATTTCCTCATGTACATCTAAACAAATAAATCATTTCTATTACATGGATTGGTCCTTTAATATGATAACACACACACACACACACACACACACACACACACTATTTGCACAAACACATACTACTTAGAACTGCGTTCTACTTACATTTCCGAATGATGACTTACACTTGCATATACGCTCACTGGTGCATAAACATATTTAACTATGCTTGTGTGTGTGTGTGTGTGTGTTAAACAATTTCATTGCACTTGGAAGTCGTTTTATTGTAACAGGGATATGTGGTGCATTGAACGGACAACATTTTGACACACAGACATCGTCTTACCGTCAACCAGCTGGAATACAGCTCCATGTCAAACCAACATTAGACAGTAATAATAACATTTACAGCATTTAGCACACGTCCTCATCCAGAGCGACTTATAAAAGTGCTGAGTCAACTACTTGGCGTAGCTAGAGCTAGTTCAGATAGACCAGGATTCAAGAACTCGAAGCCAGAATACTACTAGAAATGAGCTGTGTAGTGTCAATTATAAAACTTACCAAAGTCCAAAAACTTTTCTACACTGTAGACAACTTGAACAGGACAGTAAGTACAATTATCACTGTGGACAAGCTGAAAGAGAACTCGGTAGTCAGTGCTCGATTAAGTGCTGGCGGAACCAATGAGTCTTTATCCGACGTTTAAAGACAGGAAGTGACTCTGCTGGACGGACATCCAGGGGACATTCATTCCACCACCTTGGTTCCAGGACAGAGAAGAGTCTAGATGTTTGTCTGCCATGCGTCTTGGATGATGGCGGGTCAAGTCGGGTCGTAGTTGTACACGCTCTAGGTGCGCACCTGGCCTTTAGACCATTAGACACATTTTAGAGTACACGCCCAACGCCAGTGAGATATTTGACGAACCTTCCAGACCAATCCGTTGGTGAGCATAAACAGGGGTGCGTTCCATTAGGTAGGCAGCTCTCTCACTGGGCAGCATTCTAACCAACAAGGTGCCTCAGCGTCAGTAGGCAGCACATTAGGGACACGGCTCATAATCAGCATAAACCTTATTAAATTACTAAAGCTCTATACATCCAATTCCTACAGAAATAATAACGTTTCCACAATTAACCCCTGAACATACATTCACATACAAATCTAATTTTAATGTTCATTTCACAATCAATTTGCACCTAGCATAGTTACAATAAAGACAACAAGCAAAACGAACTGTTTGTAATGTTTTATTTTATAATTAAAAAAACACAAACAAGCTCCCGCCGGTTAGAGTAGAGTTTTTCTCTCCTGTGAAGAGCGCCTCTTCCTCGGCCCGAGTTTTTATAAAGGTCTCGGTGACTCTTGGTGCATCTAAACAATCTGAATTAATAACAGTGCTTCACGGAGCTCACCATAGTAATTTATATTACAGTTGTACATTAATAACTGTGATGTGTAAGTTAGTCATTTAAAAGTATTCTCGACATTTTATACCTGAGCGACTGTGTTAGCGTTAGCTAGCTTTAGCTAACACCGCTAGCATGCTAAGCTAGTCTGTCAGGTCTTACCCAATAAATTCACTTGAAAACAATGTAAAACAATCTAAAAACATACTAAAACATATTAATTTTAAGAAATATAGTGAAGAGAAATGATAGAAATCAATTACATTTGTACACAAATGGGGTCCGTCCACCATGTTTTTAAAACTAGAGCTGGAACTCCGAGCTGGTGAACTGCACGATGGGATTGACTTCAGTTAGGCACCTTATCCTGCCTTCCGAATGAGACAGTCCTTTTCTCGGTAACGCACACATGCTGTCTAAGAATGCTGCCTACTGAGGCAGCTGCCCTCCGAATTGACCGCAGCTTATATAGTAAAATTTTGGACACTGAGGTGTATTCCAGCGGTGGGACACCAAGACGATGTCTGTGTCTAAATAAAGTTCACAGTTCGCTGCATGTTAGGACGTGGAATTTACATTTACAGCATTTGGCAGACGCTCTTATCCAGAGCGACTTACAAGGTTACTGGTATTACAGGAGGCCAACATAGTGTTAGGAGTCTTGCCCAAGGACCTTTATTGGTGTAGCACAGACTGGCTGCCCAGATCGGGAATCGAACCCAGCTCTCTCACATGGAAACCCAATGATGTTACCACTGTACCACACCAAATTAACACTAAACCTCTCGTGTGATGTCAGTAATTTATACTGACTGATAAAATTAGTGATTCATCTTTAATTCAGGCCGAGGGCCAGCGACGCTGTAGGATATTTAACACACTTCTTTTTACCTTATACACACATACAGGTTCTGTACGTCTGATGCACATACAAGCATAGTTCAACTCTCTGTTTACACACCAGTAAATTAGTGCGACAGTGTGTGTATAAACTGTAACTTATTATACGCAATTAGAAGTAGTATGCGCAAGTAGCGTGTGTATGCGCAAGTTTATTTTACACACACACACGCACACACACACACAGAGACAAAAACGAAACTGGATCCCTACAACCCCTAAATCAGTCACCCTTTAGGCCACGCCCCCTGTCCATGGTAATAAAATGAGCGTATTTGGAATATAGTTGTACGTCAATACGATTCCAAGCTTGAGAGTGTAAAGCTATATAAGCAAACGTCATCCCGACAGCAGACGTTTTCTGTACACGTCAGAGCAGGACGACAGAACCGGGATTTCAGCTGCTCTGAAACGAGATTCTCTCAAGTCTGTGCAATTTAGGTCTGATTTAAGTTTAAAGCCACAAATCCAAACATCTGTCTCCAACGATTTGTCAGTTACTTAGTCATGACGTTAGTTTCCTACCTATAATCAGTCACCGCAAATTTCGACTGTGTTTCGTCATACACTGTGTTCCAAATTATTATGCAAATAATATTTTCTCAGATTTTCCAAAATTACCTATATGAATTGCAGTCAT
>JAOVVF010000025.1:1894687-1904801 GCA_028565595.1 Duopalatinus emarginatus | reverse complement strand
AAGATAAAATAAGACAAGACAAGATAAAATAAGATAAAATAAGACAAGACAAGACAAAATAAGACAAGACAAGACAAAGCTTTATTAATCCGCAAAGTGAAATAAAAAAAGGAAACAAAAAACAAAATGTAAATAAAAAGTAAAGAACATGTAAAGAACAGAATGAGCAGATGAACCTAATGATGAGATGTTCATATGCAGCACATCCACTAGATGGAGCTGTAGTGTAACTGTGTATTGTAACACACACTTGACTGAGTGTGTCTGTTGCCGAGTGTGTGTGGAACCTCTCACACTGGATGAATGCACTCGTACACACTGTATCACATGTCCAACACCTTGAACGGTGATGTAAACAGTGATGTAAACAGTGTTAATGATGTAAATGTTTGGACAGTTACTGCTTGGAGTTTGGAGGTTACTGATTTACATTTACATTTAAGGCATTTGGCAGACGCTCTTATCCAGAGCGACTTACAAGGTTACTGGTACTACAGGTAGGCCAACATTGTGTTAGGGGTCGTGCCCAAGGACCCTTATTGGTGTAGCACAGACTGGCTGCCCAGACCAGGAATCGAACCCAGGAATCGAACCCAGGTCTCTCACATGGGAGCCGATGATGTTACCACTGTACCACACCAACCACAGAACATACTGATGACGATGTTCTAAGAAAGCGAGTGTGTGCCAATTGTGAACGGCTGTAAAAAGCTGCTCCAGGTATCAGGGGAACTGGGTTCGGTACAGATTAGAGTCAATACTGAGGAAGTGGTTTATTTAGATTCTGTTCCAGCGTCTACCTGCTGTGAGCTTTTCACAGTATGGAACAGACACACACTGGGGTTTTCTCGTTTTTACTCGCTGTTGATCTTGAATGCAGTATGAAGAGGAAGTGATGCTGTTCTGGTGAAAGACCATTCAACTTGCACAATGTATATATATATATATATATATTATACACAGTATATATATAATAGCGGTGCCTTAATAAATATTCTAGGTGGCGCTGTTTGTGCCACACAGTCAGTTTCAACAACCATCCCAACACAATTTAACACCATCTACATACAGGACACCAAAGCAGTGAACATCAGTACTTTCTCTTAATAAACACTGAAACGAATCAGTAGAGTAACAGTTATCATAATGATCATAAACCTCATCTCTACTGAGCTCAAATACAGTATACACTGAATACAGTATGAACAGTTACATTACATAAACACACACTTATATTCTAAAAGTTCTAAAGTGCCGTAATATTACTGAATCATACTGAATCCATATATATATACAGTCGTCCCTCGCTACTTCACGCTTCGACTTTTGCGGCTTTGCTATTTCGCGGGATTTCAAAAAACAATATTATAATACATTACAATACAATACAGTATGTACAATAGTGTACAGTGTCATTAAAAAAAGGTTATGAACAGTGTGGAGAAGGTGAATCAGGGACTGAAAAGGTTAATAATGGAGTGGGAAGGGTTTATAAAGCCTTAAAATATACGTAAATACTGAAATAATACACTGTCTCTACGCGGGGAGGGGGGGGGGTTTTCTGGAACGTAACACCCACGATAAACGAGATTTTATCAAAAATGTCCATTCGTGTGATTGTTATGTCTGCGTATCTGTGAAACGACTTGTAGTTTCTCCACCATCACTCAGATTTTGGAGACCAGACCTTATTTAATTTATGCTCTACATGATCACAGTCGTCATTGGCAGTAACCATCACGTGCCCTTACACCACTACTGACTCTGCTTGGGGCGATAAACGAATAGCCTTTTATTCTTTAGATTTGAAGAATGCTCATTGGTTACATTTATGTTGCTGTGTGTGTTTTGTCTCAGTAACGGTTTGTAATTGGCTGAGCTCCTGCTATCCCTGGGTGATGCTTTTATCAGGATGTTTCTATCATCCAGTGACAGGAATAGTGCAAGTATTTGATCAAAATATGCACAAGACAGTATAAATATATAAAAAGAAGCACTTTTTCCTAATATATTTACATTTGTAATATATTTATAACACAAATAAGTATTTATTAGCGCCCTCTATTGGTCACAACTATTGCTTTTAATCTAACATACCAGGTTTATTGTTGTAATTGTTTTTATTTATATTATAGTGAAAGTTTCTGTCAATATGTTGTTACTATAGAAACAGTGATCTCGGTATAGAAAATAAATTGATGCCTTTGGACCAATCAGAATCCAGAATTTATTTTTTTTTTTTGACAGCTTGTCTATAGCTAGATCCCGTATAGCACACTCCAAAATAAAGCCGTGTGTGTGCATATTATTACACACCCCCAGCTGTCTTTGTCTGACTAAAAGCCGAGATGTGATTCAGACCAGGAGACGCTGCAGAAGCACGGCGAGGTCTCCTGCGTGGTGAGAAACCGCCAGCGCATGATCGACACAATCAGGAGGAGGAGGGGGCGGAGTGGAAAAAAAAAAAAAAAAGAAAAAAAGAAAAAGGTTGTGCTACTACTGTTGCACTGCACACACACACTCTCACTTCTGCAAGCGGGAAAACCCTCCACACACACCTTTGCTGTCTGGGCCCTGGTTACACACACATACATACACACGCCCTCACACAAACAAACATAACCTTCCTGTTTTGTGTGTGTGTGTGTGTGTGTTGTTATTTTAAAGGGTCTTTTTTTATTTTCACTTTGGAAAAAGGAAGTCATTGTGTTTCCATGTGTTCATTCAGGCAACCACAACAGTTTATGGGGTATTTTCTAAACTTTTAGACCCTCGTGATGTTAAAGACAGATAAATGTTAACACTGAATTACTAATAAAGGCTGTGACTCAGGCCTAGGGTTAAATATACCATCTGACTAATGTGCTGAAGAAATGCTAGTTCGCTAAAAAGGCTAGCTTGCTAATTAACAAGCAGCATCCTTAAACATGAAGCCGACCCTGATTTCCGACTGATTAGTCTGTTGTGCCACAGGTAGTGTGTGTGTGTGTGCTACACAGCTCCCAGAGATCTGGTTTTGTTGTGGGTTCGATCTTTACTCTCTTCTCTGTCTGTGAGGATTCTGGTGTGTTTTCCCTGTCCCGTGGTATTCCTGTCTCGATCCCGATCATTCCGAGTGACCCTGACAGAGGACATGGATAAGAGACTGACATAACATTAGTAATTATTAATGCACTCGTACAAGTAAGTACAGGTTTCTATAGCAACACCATGTACTTCGGATGTGTCATGTATGTTGATTATTTAACTGTTTAAGAAAGGAGTCTCCAGTGTCCGCTCCAGAAATGACTGAGACTGACTGCTATAACAAGTGATTACAGGAACTAACTCATTTTAAACATATCTACACGACTTGGTCTCTGGACAGGTCGCTTTATTTGGTCAGGCTGAGGCTCAGCAATGTTACGTGGTCATAAAATTCACTCAGCTGAGAACCTGAATGTACTGAACTTCCCCATTGGACCACACCACCAAGGTTCATCACCATTCGCTCAAAAGAGGTCCTAATCCTAATGCCCTGGAAATGCTTTGGGATGTGTTGGTGAAGATTTGATGTAATGGTGTAATGATGTAACAACTGGTGATGATGAACAGTAATGATGGACAACTGGTGAACCAATGACAGGGTCATGGACACCTAAGACTCACCTATGTGTGAGGGGTGAAGTCTAGATGGTCTGATCTGATCCCACAGAAGATCCACATCAGGATCTCTTGTTAATGTCTTGATGCCACAGAACACCTTCAGAGGTCTAATGGAGTCCGTGTCTGGACAGGAAGTGCACTTAAACAAGGCAACTAACCCACATGTGCTCCCTAGGCAATGTGGATAGGCCCACTACTGGAGGCAAGTGCATTCAGTCCCCATAGTGTATGTGTGTGTTTCACTACATGGATGTGTTAAATGCAGAGGTCAAATATCTCTGCTCTCAGGAACACTAGACTCAAGTGCCAGAAAAACTGGTATGTGGCTCCATAATGGTGTGAGGTTTGTTTATCTGGTATCCCATGGGGCCCCTGGTACATCTACAAACATCTTTGACAGGTGAACACTGTGAGCCTCATTTCTACACCTGTTCATGCCTTGCAACAGGACAACGCGCCACTACACACGTCTAAAGACTAAATCACAGTTAGAGGAGAACACACATGTGAGTAGTCATTCACACCCAAGTCACCAGAGCTCAACATTATAGAATACATCTGGGATGTCATGTAACACACAGTGGAACAGAGAAATCCTCCACATCGGAATACAGTAGAATTGTGGAGCGTTCTGGGCGATCTGGGTGGGGCAGCCGTAGCCTAGTGGTTAGGAAACCGGTCTCATAACTGAAAGGTCGCCGGTTCGATCCCTGTCCAGGGCAAGACACGACTGAGGTGCCCTTGAGCAATGCACCTAACTCCCGCAACTATTCCCCAGGCGCTGTGGTTTGGGGCTGATCCCCGTTCTGGGCAAGTGTGTTCACTGCCCCTAGTGTTCACTGGTGTGTGTGTGCGTGTGTGTTTCACTGTACTGTACGGATGGGTTAAACGCGGAGGTCATATTCCTTCACACAGCACAGTAGGAAAACAGCTAACTTTCGTCTTCTCAAGTCTAGGGTTCCTTACCTAATATTTGTGGTGTCTGTGCCCTGTGGAAGGACCTAACAAGTGTGTTTTCTCGGACACTTGTGTATTTCCTGAATACGGCGTGAAGCTATTCAAGGAGGAAATGTCACACTGGGGTTTTGTACCTGCTGATCCGCCCTCAGCCTGGTCAGGTGAGTTTAACCACTGAACTGGATTGTACTAGTTTCATTCACTAAAGGAAGAAGGCCTTTTACATCCACTATGAAAGTGCTGGCCACCACGTAGCAGGAAGTTCCTGAGACATAATGATCAATAGCAGGTCAGTGTGTGTGTGTGGGTGTTATGTAATATTTTTGCCTGCAGGTGTTTTACATGACCTACTTCTGGGCTGCTGTTAAAATCCTGAGCTCGTGACAGTGTATGTGCCGTACCATGACATACATATGTGTAAGGAGCTAATACATAACCTATAGACATTGAGAACAGGTTTATCTGTGATACAGGTACAACACAAACAGAAGTCTGGTAAAGCTGAGCTGTTGTGCAATATCTCCCCCAGACTCTTGAGCAACCCTGGGCATTACTTTCACTTTCCTTGTTCCTCAGGGGGTTCTGGAGGCGGGGGGTCCACAATTGACTCACAAGTGATGTACTGCAACCCAGACAGCGTTACTGTTTCTATAGCAACAACAACAAGCTTACAAGAGGAAAAAAACCATGCAGACAAGTCAGGTGATTATATGATTACACCGGAGCCTGTCAGGTCAAGCGGTTGAAACGTTCAGTTTAGGAAAAGTTCAGGAAAAATGGGCGAGTGTGAGCACCCGAAGGTCCGACAGGGATGTCTAGGTGACTGGACGTCCACAACAGTAGGTCTTGTGGGGTGTGACTCAAGAAAGGCCGGTGGTAAACCAGTGACAGGGTCATGGACACATGATCATGAAGCTTATAGATATTTGTGAGGGGTGAGGAAGTGAATCGCTCATTGACCCTTTTGTGCTTGCGCACACAGAGGAATTTGACCTCCACATGGGCAGTGAAACACACCTAGACACACAGTGGGGGGTTAGACGCCCAGCTCAGAGCCACTTCAGTCACGTCCGATTTTGGGTTCGGACCAGCAACCTTCCTGTCACAAGGCCACTTCCTTTGCCACAGGTCCGCACCCACTGAGAGAAATCTAGAACGTCTGGGCTGGTCTAGAACAGGGAGAAGATCCACAGAAGGATGTGTTGCTGATGTCGGAGCTGCTTAGGGCAGGTGGTGTTAATGTTATGGCTGACAAGTGTCAAGTTGCTGCAGTGTATAAGGAACAAAGCATGCAGCGGTGATGACGCTGACGACTTGTACGCAAGATCAGATATGACCAAAATGGAAATTCGGAAACGACCAGGAACGTCTGTTCTATTTCAATACGAGCCCAGACGTCATTTCTCTTGGTCATGTGACACTCCTGTGACTTTTGCATCTGCGTTGCTAAAGTGAGAAACATCGGAATGCCTTCACGCGACCTGATGAAACTTCGTGCACTTGCATAACGTGCTGGGAGACTTTCACACACTCTCTCATGCTCTCGCACTGTCATCACAGGCGCCCGGCTTGCATTAGTCACTCTGTGCTCGGGTGTCTGTCCTGTCCTCTCCTGTCCTGTCTTTCTGCTCTGTCTGCGTGAAGTGGCATGATTTCCCTGAAGCGCTCGCTCAAGCCTAATCGGTGTCATGGAGAGTCTGATATCGTAACCTGATACGCCTTGTTGACCTTAAGTGCTGGTGTTGAGGAAGAGCAGTACGAGGGGAAAGAACCGGCTCGTATCGAATGTGTGTAGAAGGAAGGAGGGTGTGTGTGTGTGTGCGTGGGCGTGTGTCAGAGTGTGTGCGCGTATTTTTATTCTTCGGCTTCCTCGCTCACACATTTCAGTTACTTCCTCGTATGCTTGATCATTCTGAGAGAGACGCCGCGAAAGGAGGACACACTCGCGCACACACACACTCTCGGTCTCTCACTGTGTGTGTGTAGAGCTACTGAACTGACCTGTAAGTACAACTTGATTCATGTCTCTTTGTCACAGTCATAACAATGCTTTTAGGGTCTCGTTCTGATTCAGGACCGGTGTGTCGTTTTGTGAGACAGAAGTGTCTGTGCTTGTGAGATCAACTGCAGGTTAACTGACAGCTGAAGCACATGCTTGTTTTTTTAACTTAAGTAAGTAAATGTAGACGGTTTAGGTCTAGAGACACACCTGGCGATAACATGTGACACTTCCTGACCGTAAACAGCAAGAAAAAAAAAATGCAGACTGACAACTCGCTGGATTACTGGAACTCTTCCTGGAACTCTTCCTGGAGTCACTTCCAAAGAAATCGGCAACAAAAAGAGGTGGAGACGTGAATGAGCAGAACTACAATAAGAGCATCGTGTGTGTTTGTGTGTGTGTGTGTTGGTAGGTTTTTTAAAAAAGGTAACCTAAAATCTAAAATAAGTCATAAAGAGACAGTAAGAAGGTTGTGAGAGGCAGGAGTAATAACGTGAATGTGGAGGCGTGTTGAGGACGTGGGACGCGGAGCTGCTCTTGTTTTTCTTCAGGTGTCTTCCTTGTTATTCACGACTTTGCCAGGGCCAGATTTCGCAAACAAGGAAAAGTGAGAGTTAAAAATAACTGCCGTGACTAAACAAGGACGAGGAAGAAGTGTGATAAATGATATGTACCTGTGCCAGGCAGACGGCAAATAAGGACACCTGAGGAAACGAGTCCCTGATTATTCTAACGGAGATACAAATACGGGGTCGTTCCTCAGGTACGGCTGTGCATCTATCCCACCTCTTCTCTGGAAGGTGTCAGGTTAGTTTATGGTACTTGAGGTCAGGTATGGGAAGGGGAGGTACACGTTGTCTTAACTTGTTCCAGATCTCAGATGCAGGAATGGGAAGGGACTCTGTGCCAGGTGAGAAAAAGGGAGGAATATATGGCCAGGATTTGTACCAGGTAAGGTAAGTTGAGCCCGGTGAGGTACAGGGAAGGATACATGGTGTGTCTACCTGAAGAATCAAGGAACAACATACAAAGTGCCTGGTGTGGTAGAGGAAGTGATACAAGGACTATATCTGTGCCAGGTAAAGGAAGGAGGAAGGATACAAAGCTGTCTGTATCTATGCCAGGCAGGAAAGAAGTTAGGGATACAGAGGCTGTACCAGCGCTAGGTGAGGTAAGGAAGAAGGATACAGGTGCTGTACCTGTGTCAAGAGAGTAAAGGAGGAAGGATACAGGGGATGTACCTGTGCCAAGAGAGTAAAGGAGAAAGGATACAGGGGATGTACCTGTGCCAAGCAAGGAAAGGGAGGAATACATGGTCAGTAGCTGTGACAGGTGAAAAAAAAGGAAAAGGATGCAAGGTCTGAACCTGTGCCAGGCAAGGAAGAGGGATGATACATGATCTGTGCCTGTGCCAGGAAAGGAAAGGAGGAAGGATAAATGGTCTGTGCCTGTGCCACGCAAAGGAGGGTGGGGGCAGGATTCGTGGTCTGTACCTGTGCCAGGTGAAGTAAGGGTCAGAGATATAAGATATAAGGTCTGTACATGTGCCAGGAGGGAAATATTGTGTCTGTACCTGTGCCAGACAGGAATTACTGTGTCTGTACCTGTGCCAGACAGGAATTACTGTGTCTGTACCTGTGCCAGTCAGGAATTACTGTGTCTGTACCTGTGCCAGGCAGGAATTACTGTGTCTGTACCTGTGCCAGGCAGGAATTACTGTGTCTGTACCTGTGCCAGACAGGAATTACTGTGTCTGTACCTGTGCCAGGCAGGAATTACTGTGTCTGTACCTGTGCCAGTCAGGAATTAGTGTGTCTGTACCTGTGCCAGAGGGCAGGCCAAACTGTGTCAGGTCAGAAGTGCAAGGTAAAGTGTGGAAAAAATAGAGGCAAAGAAAACCTGTCTCTACCTGTGGCTGAGAAAAACAGTCAACAATCAATCTGTACCTGTGCTAGGTAACTAGCAGTGGCAGGACAGTTAGGGGTAAGTGTCTGAATCTTGGCCAAGTGAAGAAAAGGTGGGTTGCTAACACACACAGCCAGAATCTTTGCCTCGAGTGGGAAAGTTGATCCCAGATCAGTTATATTCCTCTCTCTCACACACACACACACACACACACACACACTTGGGTCTTTACTTTTGTGGTCACTTTCCAGTCTGAACCACAGGAGATGATTCAGATTTATTAAGAATATATACGCGGTGGTTTTATTAACCTTATTCCTAGTAAATCACTGCCAAAAAAAAAAAAAAAGTAGTAGGCTTGGAAAACGGTTCACCGCAACAGTGTGACAATCTGACGGAAAGATTTCAAAACACAATCGAAGGCCGCTGTTTGGTTAGCAGTTTGAATCCACAGGGCATGACGTGTGTCAGAGTTACTTCTGCTTTTCATATTAGAGTCATAAATACAACTTGGTGAAACAGAGGGGCTTTCCAATACACCATGACGCACCCCCGCACTGTCTCTCGCTCTCTTTCTATCTCTCTTTCTATCTGTCTGTCTGTCTCTCTCAGACACTCGGCTTGCCTTGTACATGCACTACATAAATAATGCATCTTTTTAGAAGCAAGTTCTTAAGAACAAGGTTTCGGCGCAGATGACGCAAGCAGTGCACACATGAAAGGTGACAATCGCACTGAGTCGCCTGGTGCAAAGCGTCTTTCCTTTCTTCTGTGGTCTCGTCATGACGTCCTGTTGATGCGCTCGTCTGCTTTTAAAAATAGACTCGTAGTGATAGATGTTTGTGTGTGTGAGAGAGCGTAAAAGCCCCTAACGTTACCTGACCTTTCTGTGTTTACCCAGAGAGAACCCGCCTCCTCACACACACTTCTTCCACAAACAGTGGAAACCAAAAGCCTGAAGGCGGATTCCCCCATCGTGGCAACCGAGAAGGACTAACCTCCACACACACACACACACGATACGTGGGCGAACCCGAGGAGACGAGGAGGATTCCAGCACACGCCTGAGAACACATGCAGATGCACACGGACATGGAGCGCGAACAGAACAAGGTGAAGCGCTTCCTCAAGCTGGGTTACTCGCGCTCGGACATCGTACGAGTCCTGAAGACGCTCGAGCACGACGCGCAGACCAACGACATCCTCCAGGAGCTGATCAAGACGTGTCGCACTGACGCCGCGGGAGCACCGGGGGCGCCGGAGAGCAGCCCTCAACTCGTCCCGCGAGGATGTGGCTCCTCGGTGCAGCACAAACACGCAGACGCAACACACTCCGAGTCACACAGCTCCAACCCCTTCAGGCCCGTGGTCATAGACGGCAGCAACGTAGCCATTAGGTAAGAGCTGGTCCTTTAAACACACACACACACACACACACAGTCGAGTCTTAATCCTAACCCAGGTCTCATGTCTTGATCCTCAAACATCTTTGTAATGATGTGGTTGGTGTGGTACAATGGCAACATCATTGGGCTCTCATGTGAGAGACCTGGGTTCGATTCCCGGTCTGGGCAGCCAGTCTGTGCTACACCAATAAGAGTCCTT
>JAOVVF010000025.1:1883657-1894587 GCA_028565595.1 Duopalatinus emarginatus | reverse complement strand
CACCCCCCCACCCACCCAATAAATGTCTCTATCTGATACGTACAGTACGTGTTTTCGGGAACCGAGTCGTTCGGGTTAGCATTTTCTTTTTCGTTCTTTCTTTCTTTTTTTTCCTCAAAAGTCACCTTATGATTCAAATCTAGTTTCAAAACAGGTTATCAGGGGTTACGTGATGGGAAGAAAAAAAAAAAAAAAAAAATCGTCAGCCTCGTATTTACGATTGCGGTTCTGTTTTTAACCAGCAGGGGGCTTGTGGATTACACACTGCTAGGTCGAATCAGAAGACTTGCTAATAGTAAATCAGCACTTTGAATCATGCTTTGGAAAAAAACACACGGAAACACTCGGCGCTCGGAAAATTGTAAGAACTCAAGCATAAACTTTTGCATGTGTGAATCCGGAAAGCACTGTTTCACCTATGCACATGAAGTGAGCTGTCAATACCGCTCAAGTCGAGTACATAAGAAGGTTAGCGTTAGTATTTTGAGCAGTTTATCTAGGTTTCAGTTCCTCCTAAACCTCTGCGCTCGTCTCTAGTGTGTGCTGCAGAAAGTTAGACTCCCACGTCATGGCCCGTTTGAGCTGTCGATGGTTTTTATAGTGACTAAATTACAGATTGCATCAGTTATCAACGGACACCTAAAAACGGCAGGGGGAAAGCTAAACTGAGGCAAAGTGCATGCACGGCGCCCCGCCCACACCAACATTTTATCTAGTGCGGCATTTCTACACACACACACACACACACACGTATATATCTACCTAACTGCATCAGATCTTTTTAAAAGCAGGACATATTAGACCACAAGACAAGAAAATCATGGTGGTGGGTGGGTGGTGGTGGTGGTGGTGGTGGTGGTTTGGGCTGTTTGCATACACCGTTGTCCAGGAAGTGCTCTGCAAAGCGACTTCCTTAACAATGAGCCTGCTTACTGAGCGTATCGGTTTCGGGTGAGACGCCGCATGCAAAGCACACACATGATTCCTGACACGGTTCGAAGCGGAAAAAGGCCCAGAACTAGGTTAAGTCAGTCAAGTACAATAACAAGTGCGCGGATACACACGCACGCACGCAGAGGCTATACACGCGTGTATATGCTGATGTAACAGTAGATGTGAGAAAGGACAAAATGTCAGGCTGACATGCTGGTGTGTGGCCCGTCGCTTTCTGAATCGGCTTCGAAGAGTCACCGGTGATGAGAAAACGTGTACATCTGCCGTTGTTGCTCATCTGCGTCGAGTTTCGATGCGTCACATCTCTATATACAAAGACTTAGCATTAAAGCCACAAAACCACTCACAAGTGAAGTGAAGAACATGTTACAGTGGCAGCTGTCAAGGGGTGGGACATAGACAAGTCAGTTTTTTTTTTTTTTTTTTTTTTTTTTTTTTAAGTTGACGTGTTGGAAACAGGAAAAATGAGCAAGTGGACCAGTACGGTACAGTACAGTGGTTAGTACCTATCCAAACTGGTCCAAGAAAGGACAACCGGTGAACCAGTGACGGGCTCACGGACACCCAAGACTCACTGATGTGTGTCTGGACCGTCTGGTCCGATCCTACAGATGTTTAGTGCCACTGAACACCTTCAGAGGTCCTGTGGTCCCCATGACCCCGTTGTCCTCTCCTTGGACCATTTTTAACAGGTAGTATCCACTGGATACTGAGACACACCTCACAAGAGCTGCTGTTTTGGCTGCATATCTGACCTAGTCTTCCAGACATCACCGTCTGGTCCTTGTCAGAGTTACTCGGGTCCTTACACTCACCCATTTTTCCTGCTTCCGACACAACAACTTTACAGACTGTTTACACGCTGCCTGATAAAATCTGACCCCTGAACAGGTGCTGCTAAATAAATCTGACTAGGTTAGATGACTAGATTAGAGCATGGCCAGAACAGTAGGGTCAGACCCAGAGCTTACAGGCAGCCTGTATTATTGTTATGGCTGATTAGTGTGTGTATAAATAAATCAGGTCAACTATTATTTTGAATGTGCTCTATTCATATACTAATATACTGACCGACTCACTCAACTCTTGACCTGTATCTGCATGCTGCTATGTGATTGGCTGACCGACCGTCCTCACAATAATATTGCTCATGATTCATGAGTCATGATTTACCTGCTCGGTGCGTGTGTCTGCACATTTCAGCATCTGTCGGCTCAGCATATCTCATGACCCGCTGTAAACAGGTCACCGGAGGCAACCATGAGCCATGTGACGACGCGCGACATCAGTGCAAGAACCGCGGCCACAGAGCGTCAGTCTGGATCATGCTGACACAGTCATGTGGCCGAGCGGTTCGAGGCCTCCAGTCGCGCTATGACTCATAGTAACAAACCACAGACGTCTACCAGTACGTCTCGCTTTGGCCTCCCACCTCCTATTAACAGGCACGCCGTCTCTGCTTCTCTACACCAGCTATCAATTTGAATTTCATTCAGTGGTCCTGATCTGTGTGTGTATGTACTATGCAGGGCATTGCACAATTGTGTGTGTGTGTGTGTGTTTTCATACGTAAGGAGTGACCTGTGTAGGTCACCAAGTATTGTGGTTACTGTTTTTGTAGGTCATGACCTATATTCCCAAAAACCCAGGTCACCAACACACACACACACACACACACACACACACACACACAGATTTTACCATCTTACTTCCATTACCTCATAATAATCAAGCTGTCATGTAAACCAAAGTGCCAGGAAAACTGGTACAGATGAGAAGCTGGTGGTGGCACCATAACGGTGTGGGGTTTGTTTATCCGGTGGTCCACCTGACCCCTGGTACATCTACAGACACCTCTGATAGGTGAACACTACGTGTGACGAGTTACACCAGTTCATATCCTGCATTCATTCTGATGGCTTCCGACAGGACAACGCAGCACCACACACGTCTAGAGACACCAAATTATGGTTAGAGGAACATCTAAGCTTGGGGTTTTGTGGTCACCAGATCTCAGGGTTATTGATGACATCTTGGATGTGTACCATTTTTTTTGGCACTCAAAACAAAAACAGCTGGTCAGATCTTCGTTAGGGTTCCAGAACAAGAGCAAAACAAGGCGTAAACTCAGGGTTATGACTGCTGAGGAAACTGGGACGATTGTCCAGATTCCAGGTTCAAGCACATACGTGGGAAAAAAAATACATAATTTTACGAGATCTAAAGGTTCACTTAAGGATGTCCCCTAACCCGTGTGACCTCCTCTTACACAGCCATGGGAACAAGGTGGTGTTCTCATGCCGGGGAATCCAGCTGGCCGTGCAGTGGTTCTGGGACAGGGGGATTCGCGACATCACCGTCTTTGTGCCTCTGTGGAGGAAACAGCAGTCGAGACCCGAGGCTCCAATAACAGGTAAGAGTCTGTAAGTTCTAACGGACAACCAACTGACGGGTAAATAAGTGGTGGGATATAACAGGCAGCCAATGAACAGTTGATGTGTTGGAAGCAGGAAAAATGGGCAAGTGACATCAGGTCTGGTGGGGTGTGTCTCAGTATACGGTGGTTAATTCCTACCAAAAGTGGTCCAAGCAAGGACCACCAGGGACCCAGGGACAGGCTCATGGAAGCCCAAAGCTCTAGACGTAAACAGGGACTGAAGGATATTCCATCTTAATAGGGGGCAGCAATGGCCTTGTTGTTAGGGAACTGGTTGTGTGACCGGAAGGTCCCGGGTTCTAGTCCCACAGCAAACAAGACGATTGAAGTGTACTTGAGCAAGGCACCATGGTTTGTGGCAGGTGTGCCCGGTGCCCCCTAGTGTTCACTAGTGTGGGTGTTTCACAGAAGGATCTGTTGCTTTTAATGTTCTGGCTGGTCGTTGTATACTAAGCTGTTCCTGACTGGCGGCTAGTTTACAGGATCAGTCAAACAGTCGATCCTGTTACTGCTGCCAAAGCAAAATCAACCCCCCCTTTTCCCACTTTTCTCTTCAGACCAGCACATCCTGGACGAGCTGGAGCGCCGGAATATCCTGGTCTACACGCCGTCCCGGAGCGTCAATGGCAAGCGCGTGGTGTGCTACGACGACCGCTACATCGTCAAGCTGGCCTACAACTCGGACGGCATCATCGTGTCCAACGATAACTACCGCGACCTGCAGCAGGAGAACCCTAAATGGAAAAAGTTCATCGAGGACAGGCTGCTCATGTACACCTTCGCCAACGACATGTAAGTCTGACAAGAAGCCACGTGAACAACAGGACAGGGGTGAGGATGACGTAATTCAGACGCGGTATGAGGAAATATGATACTGAGAGACGAACAGGAACAAGAGGGGGGAAAAAAGTTCCTTGTTCCTGTTTCTCAAAGGTCCAACATGTACAGTCAGAGTTCACCTGCTTTCTCTTACATTACAATAATCACAGATTTACTGCACATAAGATCTTTTACTGACAATAACCTAGTTACGTCATTTCCATCTATAAAGTACAATGTGCCGGAAAACCTGGTGTGCACGAGCCTGTGCACGTCATTGGTGGTGTGTTTATACCGGCATTCCTTGGGACCCCTGGTACATCTACAAACGTCTGTGACAGGTGAACACCATGTGTGACGAGTTACACCAGTTCATGTCCTGCATTCGTTCTGATGGCTTCCAAGAGGACAATGCAGCACAACACGCGTCTAGAGACACCAAATAATAGTTAGAGGAACATCTGAGTTTGGGGTTTCGTGGTCACCAGATCTCAGGGATATCAATGACATCTTGGATGTGTACCAGTTTTTCTGGTCAGATCTACATTATGTCCTGCATTCATTCAGATGGGTTTGTCCTCTTCCAGCAGGACAATGCGCCACCATCTTAGATCTGTAAAGCAGGAAGTATGGTGTTCATTGCCTACAGAATATTTCCACAACCTTGTTGAGAGTCCTGTCGTATTTCTTCAGTCCTACAAAGTCCTCCCAAGTATTTTCCAGCACTTCAGTGTAAATCACACTATTCCCTACACACAGCTAATAATCATGGAATGAAAATTCCCTTAAACTGTCCTGAAATGCGTTCCAAGTAGACCACTGGAGCTACAAGCTACGTAGCTAGGAACAGACACGAAAAGGCGTCCTCTCCACTGTAGTGCAGACTCGACGGTCATGGACTGTAATGTCGAACAGCCATAGTTGTTTTATGATGGACTGACCTAATGATTTTTTTTGTTTGTTTTGTTCTAGCTTCATGCCACCTGATGATCCACTGGGAAGAAACGGCCCCACGATTGAGAACTTCCTGAGAAAGAAGCCTTTAATATCCGAGACCAAGTTCCAACACTGTCCCTACGGTAGGTGTCAGTCTACAAGCTGGGTTTGTAAACACGCTTACGTGTCAGGCTCATGACGATAACCAACGTTGTGTTTACTTTGCGTTCTGGCAGGAAAGAAGTGCACGTACGGTGTGAAATGTAAATTCTACCACCCCGAGCGCTCCAATCAACCCCAGCTTTCGGTCGCCGACGAACTGAGGGCGAAAAGTCAGCCGTCCAGCGTGAGTGAGGACTTTCTGCTGTCCGCCGACTATCAGACCTCGTCCATGCTTTCCTTGTTAAACCACGATGAACTGACTCGCGCTCTTTCCGGTCTGGATCTCTACTCGTCCCCGCCTGAAGCACAAAGCCCCACCTACATGCAGAGGTCCCTTCCTGCTTTGTACAAGAGCATTAAAAGCGACCAGGCTTACGGCTCCCTGGAGAGCTTCGCGTCCCGCCCGTATCTCAGTGACTCCGCCCTGCAGACCTCGCTAGCCTACAGCAGCGGGTGCACGAGCGGACACAGCAGCGATTACTTCCTGTCTGGCGGTTCGAGCATGCCGCACCGGCGAGCCCGCAGTCCCGACGTGCCCTCACGCTGCTACAGCCCCGACCTCTACACGCTCTCAAACTGCCAACACACACACTCTGACATCGCCCTCGGCTACGCCCGTACACTTTATCCGAACCACGGGTATCAACACCATAGCCCCTACAAAAACAATAACGCACCGTTCTGTAACGAGGCCCTACCCTATCTTCAGTCGACACCTAATCAACTCAGGGTGCCAGACATGAACTGGGGTCCAGGCCCAACCAAGGGCATGGACGCGGAGAATCTGACGGACAAGAGGAGGGACGTGAGGTCTCAGCTCAGCACCATTTTTCCACAGAGCATCGTGGACCAGGTTATGAGCTTATATCCACACATACTGGATACGACAGAGCTGGTCATGCTAATTCAGAAATACAAGAACAGTGCCTTGCTTTAAAACCAAGCAAACGGCCCGGTCTTGTCCTGGGCTTGTCCTGTTTTGTCCTCTTCTGGGAAATTCAGTGTTTCTTTTATGTTGTTGGTTGTTTTTTTTTATATACATGCAATCCAGTATGTAATTTCAGCTTTTAGTCACCAAAGTTTTAAAGTTAGTAATAATAAGCGTCACTTTATTCCCCCTCAACCAGTTTGACCTACATGTATCCCTCAACCTCCAAGCACGCCCAGTTCCTCAGAGTCACCCCCCCCCCACCCACAGACTCACTGATACAGACACAGAGGGACTTCCTAAAAACTATAAATACAAGTAAAACTTTACCATGTAGCCCAAAGTAAACCAGGTGGCCATGTTCGACCACTGAAAGCACTTTTTCCCCCTCCTCGGTGTAGTTAGGTACATTCCAGCTGCTTCTCAATGTAAAGTCACTGTTGTACACTTTTCTGGCCACAAAGCTTCAGAATCCTCAAGTCGGGCAAGTAAAGGACATCTTTGTCAAAGTAGATGGTTCCTGGCCATCAGGGTTTGGATGAAACAAATCACGACGAGGAAGGAAGCGGAGTTCGTTACATACGTTAACGTCGTAGGTACAGCGACCCTAAATCAAGAGCAAACAAAACTGTGGATAGAAAATAATAATAACCATAATAATTACAATTGTAAAAAAATATATAAATAAATATTATAATTAAAATAATATAGTAAATAACAAATATAAATATATATTAAATAAAAAATATAAAATTATTAAATAAAAATCTAATACATTATATTTATGTTAAAAATTATATAATATCAATTTTAAAAATTACATATAAGAAATAAATTCTGTATTCTTTAATAAAAGCACCTGCTGCATATAGCAAAGCCATAGAAATACATCATCCCTACATCGACATTAACACGATACTGTAAGTGTATATGTGTGTGAACTTGCTGTTACTGTAAAAACAACCCGATGAATGTATTTACTGGGACGACGCTCCCTCTTTAAAGCCCTCAGCACCGGTTTGCTGCGACTCCCATTTCTTGTCGAACGTGAACACGAAGGCTGACCTCCCGAGAGCTAACGTCGTCTCGCTCGACTCACGGCGACCAGTTTGGTTTAACAAACGATCAGTAAGTCGAGAGTGACTGAGATTTTTATTGTTGTTGTTTTATAATTATAAATGTTAATTTTGCAGCCTCGAAACGAGGAGTGTGACTACTAGCTGAAATGTGACGTAGGCCAGATTAGCTGAGGACCTTCTGCTGTTTGTAGTGTGTTGTACTGTGAATGTGCTTTTCGTTTGTTACAACCTGATAATAAAGTAAATTATAAATATACACAATGTCTCTTTTTATTATTTAATATATAATCTTAAAAAGTAACTCATTCAGTCATACTACAGGCCACCAAATATCCTGACGATGCAAATTCAGATTTTATTACTGTAAAATATTTTATTATTTCTTTCTTTCTTTTTTTTTTTATCATCCCGTACTCTGAAGCTTATCACGGTTCAATCGTTCACACTGAGTAGATTCCCGAGGTTGACACCTCTAACCAATACCACAACCTCACACAAAATAGCTTCATCGTGTCCAACAAACTGACAAATCAAATATTCATCACACATTACACATCAATATCCATCAGGATCCTGAGGTTTTATACCTGAGCCTGGAGGAGATCCACAGTCAACAAGGTCAATAATAAGGGCTGGAATCCAGTCTGAACTTAACTGAACCAGACAAGTGAGACTTGATCAGATATCTAAAGATATAAATATTAATATTTATTATAAATACTCATTATAATAAAGTCACTGCTAGAATTATTGGCATCTTTGGTAGAAAGGGAGAGAGAGAGAGAGAGAGAGAGAGAGAAAGAGAGAGAGAGAGAGAAAAAAGGACAGAAGGAGGGAGAGAGACAGAGAAAGGGAAAGAAATACAGACAGAGAGAAAAAGACACAGAGAGAGAGAGAGAGAGAGAGAGAGAGAGAGAGACACGGAGAGAAGGAGAAAGAGAGATGGAGAAAGAGAGAGATAGACAGAGAGAGAGGAAGGGAGGGAGAGAGAGAGAGGGAGAGAGCAAAAGAGGGAGAGGGAGGGAGAGAGAGACCCTGGATTCAGCTATGCTGTACATTTAAACCCACTGCTGCCCAAACAGAAACCCTTTGCCTACACAGAGGAATGTGACCTCCACATTTAACACATCTGGGCAGTGAAACACTTACACACCAGCAAACACTAGCCCGGAGTGGGGGGGGGGCAGTTGAGGGGAGTTAGGACTTTGCTCAAGAGCACCTCAGTCGTGTCTCACCCTGTGTGAAGATTAAACCCGGGACCTTCTGGTCATGAGACCGGTTCCCTCACCACTAGGCCACATCTGCCCCCAGCTCTGACCCCTGAACCCCACAGGACCTCTAAAGGTGTTCTGTGGTATCTGTAGCACCAAGATCTTAACTACAGATCTTAGTGTTGGATCTGAACAAACAGTCAGTCACACACCAGTGAACCAAGTCCTGACCCTGTCACTGGATCACCAGATGTCCTTAATTGGATCACTTTTAGCAGGTACTAACTACTGTAACACTGGGACACACCTCACCTGACCTGATGTTATGGTGATGATGTGATCCAGTTGTTTAGACATAACAACAGACACGCCCAGACTGATACGGTCTGTCTGTGTCTTTCTCTTTCTGTGTGTTTGTGTGTGGTTTAGATCCTGAATCTGTTTGTCATTAGAAAAAAAGGGGTTTAATGTGTATATTTACTACTGCTGACAAAAATCTCTTATGGAAAATTCCGGACGTGGCTGCAAAAAAAAAAAAAAAAACCCAAGATGCCGCTGAAGTACTACAGACACCAAAACGGAGAGCAGTCTGACTCCTAACTGTACCTTTCCTCAGACCGGCTGGTCTGACCTGCTGAGACCTCGTGCCCTGCTGAAGAACTCGGCTGTTCCAGTTACAGTAAACATGAAGCGTAAGCTTCCTTTTAAACTCAGTGCTGACATCTAGTGGAGACAAACCCCACTGAAACACTTTTACTCATTAAACCGAAATACACACAAGTCAGAATATTTTTTTTGTTTATTTTTACAAATAACTTATCTGTTACAAAGACAGTTTTCCCAGCTAAAAATTAAAAATCACTTTAGATATCCAAATCATTTCTTCTTCTATTTTTTCCCCGTGATTTAAATCCGTAAAACCTAAAGCGTGGCTCCGATCGTAGCCGTGAAGAAGAGGGAGAGAAAAAAACGAACAAAAAAAAAACCTAAAATCTCGCTTTTCTGTGGGTTTCTTAAATACAAGTGCTTCAGACTCTGACTGTAAACCTGTTTACTGTGTTCAGCCAAGTCCTGGAAAACACTGAAGCGCCAAAAAAACAGACGAGTCGATGCAAAACACACAGTCTGGTTCTGGCTCTATCATAGTGTGGGGTTTGTTTGTCTGACCCCTGGTACATCTACAGACGTCTCTGACAGGTGATCAATGCTTCCAACAACACAACGCGGCGCCACACACGTCTGGAGACACCAAATTATAATTAGAGGAACTTGTGAGTTTGGGGTTTCGTCTTTTACTCAGACTTGTTTAGGTCTGGGACGCCGTGCAACATGCTGTGGATCACAAAAATCCTACAGCTCTGAATATAACAGAACTGTGGACCGTTTTGTAGGAAACACGGCGCTCGTTGCCTACAGGATTCATCCTCAAGCTGTGTGTGAAGGACCTACCAAGTATTAGACTGGTGGACCAGTTTTTCTGGTGCTTCAGTGTAAACAGAGCACGCTCGGATTTCATCCAGGACCCGGAGGTTTTAACCTGGGTCGGATACGTGACAGCACTCGAGGCTGATAGTACCGATCATGTCTGACCTCCAGATGATGATGATGATGATAAGAATGAGGATGATGATGCCACCTGGGAAAACTTTAATCAGGCTGAAAGTGAGACAGCACTTTTTTTTTTGGTAAAACCAAAATTAAAAAAAAATAAAACATGACACTTCTTCACATCTTTTCAACTCTCACCAAAAAAAAAAAAAAAGAAAAAAAAAGGTAAAAGCTAATAAACATTTAAAAGTTCATTAAGGCCTCGTGGGACTGGTGTAGTCGATTCTACGCAGGAAGGAGTCGACCAGGCAGCATCCGCTTTGAAGGCATCTCCGATTTGGCTGACGGACCTGACCGCTGAAGGCACGTGGTGATAGCTTTGGCTTCGAACAGGAACCGGATTCCTGCGTTGAGTCTCTTAGAGGAAGAAAAAAAAAAACCAACAAAAACAAACAAAAAAAAAAAACCAACAAATTCCACGGTTCTGGTTTGGCACATAGACCACAACCGAGCGTCCTGGAAGTCTTTGCTTTCGAACCACGCTGTGCGGATCGCAATAAATTCATCTGGTGTGCTTGTGGAGGGTCTGACCACGTGTCCCTCTCCGAGCACGACAAACCCCCAAAGTACGAAACCCACATTCCAGTTGGCAGATAAAAACGGAGGTCCTTTTCAAGTCCTTTGGTGACCTTTGACCTGTCCGTGGTTTCTTCGACTTTGTCGGCTGCGTGTGCAGCTCGTACGCTGGAAAAGTGTGACGTTGCTCACACTGAACGCAGAGAAAGGAAGGGGAGGGGAGGGAGGCTGAGAGGATGAAAGTAAAAGGAAAGAGAGTGATTGTAGAAGAAGCGACAGA
>JAOVVF010000025.1:1772534-1793560 GCA_028565595.1 Duopalatinus emarginatus | reverse complement strand
TCTCTCTCTCTGTGTCTCTCTGTTTCTGGGAAAGTAACAGTCTGTGTGTTTCCACTCCACAGATGGAGCAGCGTACTGTATGGGACGTCTGAACTCCGACTGCTGGTACGTGATTTCCAAATCACTGTCCATCGCCCCTAACACAAGCTTAACGTGTTGCGTTCGGATCATGTAACGTTCCCGATTCTCCTCAGGTACTTGTTTACTCTGGAGCTGCCGGAGTACTGGGAAAACAAGCAGGCGGACCAGACGCTGGAGGTTCTGATGAGCGATCTCGACCCAGCCGTGATGGACCAGTTCTACATGAAAGACGGTGTTTCCGCTAATGAGGTCACTCGTGTACGTCCCGTGTTCCTCCTCCTCCTTCTTTTGTCATGGTTCACGTGTAATATATAAACGCGCACACATCGATCAGCCGTAACATTAAAACCACCAGACTAGTGACAGGTGATCACCTCATTACAGTGGCACCTGTTGAGGGGTGGGATATAGTTTTTATTAGACAGCAAGGGACATGTCTGTTTGTAAAGTTGGAGCTTATACAGTGGTTATTTCAAAAGTGGTCCAGGGATAGATCAGAGCTGATCAGGCAGGTGGTTTTAATCATATGACTAATTGATGCAAGTGTGTGTATGTTTCGGTGTATCTGCGTTTCGTTATTAACGTTAACCCGTGCTGTTTTGCTCTGCAGATGAGTGGAATTCGTGACCTGATTCCAGGTTCTGTGATCGACGCCACAATGTTCAACCCTTGTGGATACTCCATGAATGGAATGAAACCGGATGTACGTAGGACGTCCTCTGTATTAGCCAAAGATGTCGGATTGCTTTACTTTAGGGCTCATTTAATGGTAACGCTGCTTTTTCCTTTTTTTTTTCTACAGGGAACTTACTGGACGATCCACATCACCCCTGAGCCAGAGTTCTCGTACGTTAGTTTCGAAACCAACCTCTCCCAGACGTCCTACGATGAGCTCATCGGGAAAGTCGTGGACGTCTTTAAGCCAGGGAAATTTGTGACTACGCTTTTTGTTAACCAGGTGAGTGTGAACTACATGGGATGTCCTCAAAAACGGTCACTCGTGTCAAGATGTCGTCAAACTTATTGTCTTATAAATACTTTAATTCCTGAGCAAACTATTTGACGGACGTTCTGTGTGTGTGTGTGTGTGTGTGTGTGTGTGTGTGTGTGTGTGTGTGTGTGTGTGTGTGTGTGTGTGTGTGTGTGTTTCAGAGATCTAAGTGTCGCAGCGTGTTCTCGCCTGCGCAGAAACTCGACGGCTACCGGCGCCTGGACCGCCAGCTGGCCCACTTCAACGACTACAACTTCGTCTTTACCAGTTACGCCAAGAAGCCGCAGCAGAGCCAGCAGAGCTAAAGATGAGGAAGCGCAAAAAGAAAGCGGCCGCGGCCTCCCTGAGGCTCTGCTGCCGCTACCGCCGCCACCTCCTCCTTCTCTCGGAGTCTCCTTACAGTAGCTGTATCGCGAGTTTATCCCGTAAACGTCCTCGTACCCGATCCGTAGATATGTTGCATGAAAGCTCTCGTTTTGTCCGTGTAGATATTCTAGCTCACTCTTGCTGTGATCTTGAAGTGCATGTAGAGTTGAGGAGCCTCCCCTTCCTGCAGGTGTCCCCCCTCATCCTCCACAGACAGGGTTTCCGCCCCCACTGAGCAGGGACCCTGGCGTGCTCAGATCCGTCCCGATCGGCGCCATGCTGGTTTTCAAACCTCAAAAGTAATCAATCAGTGAATAAAACCGCTCGCACCCTGCCGACGAATTTCGAACTGTAGCACTAGGTTGTAAATGAAATCTATAAATAAATAAATATATAATTTAATACACATGTATATTAAACACCCTTTCACTAATAGAGTGCACAAACAAAACCCCCTCTTGCACTTTAAAATGAGCACCGAGAGCACCAAAGCGTCTTGTTTAAGCACTAATATAAAGTTGTATGAGTAAACGGGACCTTTTTTTTGTCACTCATGGCTTTACGTTATATATTATTGTTTTTTTTTCTGAATGGAAAGTCCGTGAATGTAGACGGAATGTGAATGTGAATACCGTGAATGCCTGACCAGCATGGTGCCCGTTCCCCACAGAACCACCCCCTTCCTCTTCCCGTTTTTTCCAGAACAGTGCACGACCCTGGTCTGGTTAGTGCACATGATAGACGTGCACGGATCTGAGCATGTCGGGGTTTCCGCCGGATCATTCCACACTTGCATCAACTGCTGTTTGTTTGTTTTTTATTTTTATTAATTCAATTCTAAAACTGTGGTTTTTTTTTTTTTGGTTTTTTTTTTCTCTGTTTTAGTTTTAATCCATGAACCAAAATGTGACTCTTCCCTTACATCATGGGTGCACAAGTCTAACCATTAGGGGGCCGGATCTAGCACAGACTTGAGACACGCCTACTTGTGTGATCGGGTGTGTTTGAGAAGAAAAACCGTCCAAGCTGTCCTGGACGCCGGCCCTCTTCTGCACCTCTGTCTTACATTTTGAATGTGAACAGTGGCGTATACACGCGCTATGACCTGCGTCCACTTTTCTTTTCTTTTTCCCCCCCCCACCCCCCTTTTGAGCGTAAAGACTTTCCCCTCGTGCCCAGAGTGAGTCTGTCTCCCGGCTCACAGCTGTTCCCAACCGTGACGCACATCGTCACACACTATCAGTCTGACGTCACTCGTCCTCCCTGTGAAACAATTCACACAGGACATTCACCCTGGTACGCACCTACAAACGAGACCAACGCTCGCGTCAGACAGCCGAGGACGTCGTCTCCCTCCAGTCTGGCAAGTCGGCAACCACGACAAAGCCTCTCCAGCCAGAGAGCGTTAACGTCTTGTGCTGCTGCCAAACGTGGGAAACGTTGTGTCCTCCTAAAACAAGAGCTCGAGCTCTACCAGTGTTCTCCATCCTGGACTTTTAGGTTCAGGTTTACAGTGAAAAACTCAGAACACGTCCGTTTCAGTTTTGAAGGTTTTGAGAACAGCCAGGTCAAATACAGCTTCACACATGTACATCATACAGGTGTTTCATCTAGGAGCCGCAGACTTGCTGTACAGTGAAGCTCTCGGCACAATGGGGGGGGGAAACGGTTTACACTAATCATCCACACGGACCATTTTTTAACAGGAAGTAGTCAAGTCTTGGGTGTAGTTTGGGACATTCATGTTTTATTTTTTACACAGGGGAAAAAAAAAATATCAGCATATTTTTGTACTTCTTGTTTTTTTTTTTAATACATTATGTGGACCAACAGCCCTTTTTTGCCCACTTTTTATTTATTTTTTTATTGTCATTTAATTTATTATATATATTTTCACCCCTAATAAATTCTAAGGTGACTGTGGATGCATTAGACCAGGTTTGTTTATATTTTTTATTTTTTTTCCTTCTTTTCCCACTCCTCTGTACTTGGAGGAGGACATCTGCTGTGTGATTGCTCTGGATGTTGAGGGGGAAAGGGAAACTTTGCTATTCTGATTCTCTTGCTATTTCCTTGGTTGATCAAGATGTGCTAAATATCTGTACTATGAGCTTGATGCGTTAAACATAAATAAACAAATAAATGTCACCAACTCACTGTGTCAGTTATTTGAGACATAACATCGTAACCCTGCCTGTCGAGAAAACACTCGGAACTCCAAAAGATGTCCAAGAAGCGGTAACGTATCTGTCCCTAAGACATTAACAACCGGACTGTCTCGTCTTTACCTCTCCCGCACATCAGTCAGTCTTCAGCACACGTGGTCCATGTCATTGTGTGTCTTCTGACCGAATATACTGAGACATACCACACAAGACCTTCTGGTTTTGTCTAACCATATCACAGTTTGGTCCAAAGTTACTCAGATTCCAACACTTGCCCATTTTTCCTGCTTCCAAAATGTCAACTTTAAGAAAAGACTGTAAAATGATTTCACACCCCTAAATTGGATCATACCATTTCTTGTTAGTCTCGTTAGTCTCATGCTATTTATTGGTCACATGGTTTGTCTCTTCACTAAGGTGCACAAGCTGTACAGGCCGAGGCTCTGCGTGTAGGTAGCTGTTATCTGACTTGTTTAAATAAACTTCACTACCTTCAGTAAATCACGCACATGGAGTTGTTCGATTAGAATTTACCAATCCACTTGAAATGCTGCTGTGGCAACACAGGCCTCAGACTGAAGACGTGCTTTTTAGGTGAATGAACTTAACTTGACCAAAGTTGTTATTGTAGTTATTGTCTTGTTTTCTTTGCAGGTTGTCTGTAGTGTAGAAAGTTTTATAATTGATACTACACGGCTGTTTTCTAGGAGGTCTGGTCTGAGTTCTTAAATCCAGTTTTACCTTCACTAGCTTCAGATACTCCAAGAAATCAATGAAGCACTTTTGTAAGTCGCTCTAGATAGCGGTGTATTTGCCATTTTAAGGTGGAATGGAAAATGTGAACATAAACTAAAAGCTTCATACTCTGGTGGCTGTAGGAGTGAGGAATTAGTTGCCCAGATGAGTAGTTCAGAATGATTATTATTTGTTCAAAATTATTATTTATTCAGAATTATTATTATTTATTTAAAATTATTATTTATTCAGAATTATTTGTTCAGAATTATTATTTATTTAGAATAATTATTATTTAGAATTATTATTTGTTTAGAATTAATATTATTTCTTCAGGATTATTATTTATTTAGAATTAATATTATTTGTTTAGAATTTTTATTATTTATTCAGAATTATTATTATTTATTTAGAATTAATATTATTTATTCAGAATTATTATTTATTTAGAATTAATATTATTTGTTTAGAATTTGTATTATTTATTCAGAATTATTATTATTTGTTTAGAATTTTTATTATTTATTCAGAATTATTATTTATTTAGAAATAATATTTGTTTAGAATTTTTATTATTTATTCAGAATTATTATTATTTATTTAGAATTAATATTATTTATTCAGAATTATTTATTTAGAATTAATATTATTTGTTTAGAATTTGTATTATTTATTCAGAATTTTTATTATTTATTCAGAATTATTATTTGTTCAGAATTATTATTTCTTCAGAATTATTGTTATTTGTTTAGAATTAATATTATTTGTTCAGAATTATTATTATTTGTTTAGAATTATTATAACTTATTCAGAATTATTATTGGTTCAGAACTATTATTATTTGTTTAGAATTAATTTTATTTTTTCAGAATTATTATTTAGAATTAACATTATTTGTTTAGAATTATTATTATTTATTCAGAATTATTATTATTTATTTAGAATTATTATTATTTGTTCAAAATTATTATTATTTATTCAGAATTGATGAACACACGGCTCCTGTAGGAGAGATCCTGTAGAATATGAATGTAATTTTCAGGATAAGAAAGCGGATGACAGGCAGCATCCTGTAGCATTGTGTGTGATTGTTGTGGGATTGACTAGCTGGTCATTTTGCTCTGTAATATATAGTTTATGACGCCTGTCCACAGTGATTGTTGTGCAATATGTACCAGACATTACAGTTACAGAAAGCAAGACAGTGTTAGGATTGTAAGACTTCAGTTCACTGAAGCTCACGTCTGTGCTGTACTGGATTCCCTTTACACCCTGAAGATAAACTATTCACATATATCCACACACGTTATATGCAAATATCTATGACTTTTCCAGGTTCTTCTTGACCTTTAAAACAAGATTATAACGAATGGCTATAGATGGAAGTGCTGAGGGTCCTGAAATGGGATAGAAATGACACTGGTGATAAAGTCATCCAGTATTAACCAGAGAGTACGGTTCCTGAAGATACTGCGAGAGTGTTGCGCTCTGTGCCAATCAGACATCGCCCTTCCGTGACATCACAGTTTTAGTGCGGTTGCGGTTGTTACAGTGTAACAGTATCTTTTGTTGATAGCCGTTACCATGGTGGTGGTGGGGGGTGGGGGGTGCTTGGTTCCATTGTGATGACTTGGTTCCATTTCTAGAGCTCAGCACTGCAGGACTACCAGTGACGTCACAGAAGGTCTCACCCAATCAGACGCGTTGTAGCTGTGACATCACAGAAGGCGGACGTCTGACTGGTTGACGTCAAGTGACGCGATATCTGATTGGCCGATATTTGATATCTGTTTCGGCAGATTGCTCAAAGTAACCAGTCCTGCACATACTAAACATGTTTAATTACTTGTTTTTGGGCCATCAAGCATTTTTTTAATCAATAATAATAATAATAATTTTTAGTTTATACAGCCCCTTTACAAACACAAGGACACTTTCCACTAGACCAGATCTGACCCATGATTCTACACATGCAGGAGGACAGCCGTGGGCTTTACATTAAGGACCCAGCCGTGTGATCTGAAAGCTCTCTGGTTTGATTCCCACATTGACGAGATGTGACAGAAGTGCCCTTGAGCGAGGAGCCCCCAAACGCTCCCCAGGCTCACACTCCCCAAAAGCGTGTCAGTGCAACAAGTTGTTTCACTTCCTGGCTGTCTTAAGATTCACCTAGACAACAGGCGGAAATAACTACCTGGGGTTGTTACCAAGATGGCCGCTGAGCGGTGGAACTTCGCCACGCTGATCTGTGCGTCAGACAATAATAAATAAAACTGGAGTCGTGTTAAAATGTAACCAGTCCCACACCGATTTATCCTTCTGTTTTTAATTGGTATCATTTTGTGGCACTAACAGTGAGTCAGATGTAATGACAGACAGACGTGTCAGTCTGCCACACCACGGTGGTAAACACGCGTGCATGTGCGTCCTCGTCCCGTAATACCGAGTGTCCACAGTGTGTATCGGCGTCTCAGCGATGTCGACTCCGCTCCTTGTCCTTTGACCTCTTCGGACTGCGATCGTGTTTGTGGCTTTTCTGCTTGTGCTTACCATGTTTATGGTGGCTGTCCCTGTCTCTGTCCCTGTCCCTCTCTCTCTCTCTATCCCTCTCCCTGTCTCGCTCTCTGTATTTCTCCTTCTCTCGGTCTCTGGAGCGCGATCGTGATCGTTGCTTGCTCTCTTTGTGCTCTCTCCGGCTCTGCTCGGCATCCTGGAGTGAAAACACAGACGGGGATAAAACGGTCTCAGTTTTTGCTTCAGGACATCAACTGACCTGGCTACTGTACTACACACTGATCAGCCAGAACATTAACACCGCCTGTCTAAACAGCTCCACAAGGTGTTCTGTGGCGTCTCCCGCAATCAAGATGTTAGCAACACATCAGTGGGTCTGTTTACTATGTGACACTTGCTTAGCGGTGCCGCTGTAATATGAGATAATCGCTGTTATTCCCGTCACCTGTCAGTGGTTTTCATAGTGTTAATGTTTCGGCTGATCGAAACATCTAAAAACATTTTTTTTTTCAAATTTTTGTTTCATTTTTGGCGAAATGTTTATTATTTAAGTTTCTCAGCTGATCTTCCAAATTACCTTTGATTTCTTCGCCCTCCTGTCGTCTTCATCGTCCGACTGCTGCCTCTTCTCCCGCTGCCTCCGGTCATCCCTCCGCCCCGCGTCCTCCTCGTCCTCGTCCAACAGGAGATCGTAACGAGAACTTTCGGAAGGAGGTTAAGCTGAAAACGAACTGATTTCTGAGCTCGAGTGACGGTCCGACTATATGAGTGCGTATACACTGAAGTGCCAGACAAAAAAAAAAAAAGCCTACACTAAATATACACAGGCTGGTAGTGGTGGTTCCGTATAGCTATGGGTTTGTTTAGCCTCCTTTCTGTCAAGTTACACCCGTTCTGATAGGTTTGTCCTCTTCTGACAGGACAACGCGCCACCACACACGTCTAGAGACGCCATATTATGGTTAGAGGAACACTCAGTTTGGGGTTTTGTCATTCACAGAATAGTATACTGTTCTGCAGAAGTATGGTGTTCATTGCCTCACACAGAATTTTTCCTCAAGCCCATGGACTGCATGCCTTGTAGTGGGCCTACCAAGATTTAGACTGGTGTACCGGTCTTTCTGGCACTTCAGTGTAAAGCTGTGAATAATAAACAGACAGAAAGTTGAACTAAGTTTAAGATTAAAGAGGATACTCTTGCTTGGGTTTGAGTTTGTCCTTCAGAGCCAGTTTGGATCTGTTGTCCAGGTCTTTCTCATACGCCTTGAAATCATCTTTAGTGTACTTTCCACCTACGACAGACAAACACATTTGAATTTTAAATACGCAAAAGGCTTCACAAAACCCCCCCACAAATTTATAGCTCATTCAAAGCCAAAAAAAATCAACCAGAAGCTTCCAGGTGACCATCTCGGATTTTGATGAACATCTGCCAAAATAAACCTTATGGAGAGTTAGAAACTCCCAACAAATCTCAGGGTGAGATTCCTGCTATTTTTGGAGGTTAAATGTAATCTTTAGATTTAGTTGCCACGCCGCCTTTTCTTGCTCGCGATTTGCAGCTATGATCCGTGAGCTCAGTTTTGTCCTCTCTTTCAGAAAATGAAGGTCGGTGTAAGCAGTAGCATGTTGTAAGCCTGCCAAAATCCAATTTCTGGTTGGCGACGAAATTCTAAATTTTTTGGATTTTGACCCTCGGGTCACAGGATAATCAAGAGGTCTGGTCCAAATATTATAGTGGAATATTGTTATTTGGGGGAGATACTCTAAGCAAATGCAATGTTACCACAACTGAAGATCTCACCAAAAAAAAACCCCAAAATCCCAGCCGTACGCCCCACCCACAAGTGGATAATTGACTATGTGGACAGTAACCATATCTCAGCTGTAATTGGTGAAAATATCATCTCCTCAATACTTCAAGGTCAATAAAGGTCATTGAGCAGTCATGACCTAGTGGTTAGGAAACCGTTCTCGTGACCTGAAGGTCCCGGGTTCGATCCCCGCCCAGGGCACGACACGACCGCGACCCTTGAGCAAGACACCTAACTCCTCCGACTGCTGCCCTAGGCTCTGTGGTTTGTGTAAGTGTGTTTACTGCCCCCTAGTGTTCAGTGGTGTGTGTTTTACTGCATGGATCGGTTAGACGCGGAGGTCACATTCCTCAGTGTGCAAGCACAGTAGGCTAATAGTTCACTTTCACTTCACAGGAAGTTAACTGCATGATTTTGTATAAGGAGGAGTCGACTTGAGAAGATGATATTTTAACCAAATCTACCTGAGATATGGATCTTTCAGCAGTGTTAAGTGAGCTGATCAACACAATGTCAACACCAAACCACAGACAGGTAACATAAATAAGATCATCTCATTACAATGGTGTCTGTCTGGGGGCTGTGATATATTACACAGTGAGTCACTGTCAGTTCTCAAAGTCAATGTGTTGGAAGCATGAAAAATGGGCAAGCGTAAGAAGGACCAAATCATGACGTCTAGACGACTGGGTTAGATCATCTCCACAAGCAGTAGGTCTTGTTGGGTATGTCCCAGTATACAGTGGACAACACCTCCCATAAGTGGTCCAAGAAAGGACAACCTTAAACCAGTGACAGGGTCATGGGAGACCAAAGACCTACTGATGTGTGAGGCACAGGTCTGCCTGGTCCAGTCACACAGAAGATCCATAGAAGTCTTTGTCCCTTGGACACCTTCACCATGTGAAGTGAAGGCGTGTATTAAAAAGGGTAAAAACTCACGTTGTTCTGAATCATCTGAAACACTGAGACTGATGCAACACACACACACACACCTTTGCCCTTCCATTTGATCTTGGACACAGACTGGCTGAAGTCCACGTGGATGCGTCGGTCGTCGATCAGCACGTTGTCCATCTTGAAGTACGCTTTCTCGCAGTCTTCCACCTGAAACACAAACACGATCGTTTCAGGATGAACTGCGGCGTGTGAGTGCATTTTCTGCTCCACAGTTTCTTATGGAAGTGGGGGAAAAAAAGTAGACCCGTGCTGCCCCCTGGAGGCCATGACCTGTATCTGCACCACACAAAAGCTGACCTGAAGCCTCAATTCTGTTCATTTCCCTGAGAAATGAAACACGCTGCACTGTGAGACACTGAAGTCTCGATTTATGATGACATCCTTATACAGGTGGACTAGGTCAAACCTGTCCAAAATGTCCTGTCCAAAATCTCTCAGGAGAGGTTAGGAAGGGGAAAAGGGCCAAGAATGAAAAGTGAAGTGACTTATTGACCAGTGTGCTTGTACACACAGAGGAATTTGTGATTAACCTGTGCTTGACACACTAGGGGGCAGTAAACACACTTGCCTGGAGCGATGGGCAACACTATTCACGGCATCTTGGGAGCAGTTGGGGGTTAGGTATCTTACTCAAGAGCACTTCAGGGGAATCGACCTGGAGACCTTTCTGACAGTTTAAAAATAGCATTTTTTGCTATTTCAAAGACGTCCAGAAGTGTAAATGTGGCCTGAATACCCTTTTTTTAGCTCTGAATATTCGTGAATATTCAATTTATTTATTTTAAAAACAAACATAATAAAATCACTTCAGGCGATCTCTGGGGCTCAGAAGTGGAGTCAGATTCGGTTACAAACTGGTGACAGTTCGACTGAACTGGCGAAATGCATACTTTAGAACATGTAATCGTGCAAGTGTACTAGATCAAAATGCGTGTCCGTTACACAACGTGTGTACATGTTGGCAGGTCTGGGACATGACTGGTGTGACTTTCAGCATGTGTCCTACTGTGCGACGGTCAACAGATTGAACACAAACCTTCTCAAACTCGATGAAAGCGTAGCACAGAGACTCGCCCGTCTTCCAGTCCCTGATGATCTCACAGCTGTGGACAGAAAGTAAAACTCAGAGTCAATCTCGCATCTCCGCCTCCGTCCCGTCCAATATTCCCCATTTCGGGTCATCCAATGACAGAAATTCAGGCCGTTAAGTGTGCAGTATTCTGATAAAGTGACACGGTGACGATGAGGGTTGACTCTCGCACCACTGGATTTGGCCGAAGCGAGAGAAGATGATCTCCAGGTCCTCGTCAGTGGTGACCGGGTTCAGCTTACACACGAACAGCACGTTCTCTGGAGGTCTGATGTCCGCGTCGGGCAGATCGCCAACCTGGAATAGGCACACGCAAAAAGTGAGATGGGAGGGGGAGGGGGAGGGAGGGAGAGAGAGAGAGAGAGAGAGACTCACCATCTCCAGCAGGATGGCTTGTGTCTTGGCCTCCTTCTCTTTGATCACTTCATCCAGCTCCTCTGCATCCTTACCTTCAGCATCGTTTATCACTTCATCTGCTCCAATACGGCCACTCTGACACACACACACACACACACACACACACACACACACACACACACTTTAATCCCAATCCATTTCATATTGTTGTCTTATCCACTACAACAGACTCACTAAGAAGCAAAACAAGTCAATCAGTGAATCAGTCGTTCAGTAACTGAGTCAGTCAGTGAATAAATCAATGTTAGTGAAACAGTCAATGAGTCAGTAACCAGATCAATGAACTGGTCAGTCAGTCAATGAGTCAGTAAGTAAGTGAATCTGTTAATGAGTCAGTCAGTTAGCAGTAAGTAAGTGAATCTGCAAGTAAATTAGTCAGTCAGTCAATTAGGCAGGAAATTAGTCTGTGATTCAGTACCTGAGTCAGTGAATCTTTTAGTTAGTCAGTAAGTCAATCCGAAAAGGAATCAAGCATTTAGTGAATTAGTCAATTCAGTCAGTCATTGAGTCGGTCAGTCAATAAGTCAGTCAGTGAGCCAGTAACCGAGTCAGTGAGAAAGTAAATCTGAAATTCAGTTAGTCAGTGAATCAGACCGTCAGTGAACCAGTGAGCAAGGAAATCTAAGAGTGAACCCGTTAGTCAGTGAATCAGACAATGATTCAATTAGTGACTCAGTAACTGAGTCAGTGAACCAGTCAGTCAAGTCAGTGAGTAAATATATTTATTATCGAGTTAGATGGTCAGTGAATCGATCAGCGATTAAATCAATAAGTCAGAGAATGAGTGAGTGAGTCAGCTGAGGAATCCGTCAGTGATTCATCTGTTAGCGAGTCAGTCAGGAGGTGAATCAGGAGGTCAGTGCTGCGTGCATCACACTGACTTAAACACACAGATTGTTTTAGACTGTTTAAGACACTCACATCCAGCTGTTCTTTGGTGGGCTCGGGGGAACGGTCTGGCACCGGCAGGTCCGGAGGGTCTTCAAACGGGTCGTCCAGAATGACCGTGTGATTTATTCTGCAACCACAGCCCACACGTTTACCGTGACAGATAAGACAAATCCTCCAGAATGAGTCCTGCAGGAATACTAGCAGATTGTCTCACCTGATGTCCTGGTAAGGAATGAAGTCTTTGTCCACGAAAGCCTCGTTGATTTTGGCCAAGACGTCCATTCCCTCTGAGACCTCCCCGAACACGGTGTGAACGCTGTCCAGGTAATCCAGATTCTCTCCGGTAGTGATCAGGAACTGGGGAGGAGGAAACACGCTCGTCTTAGCATCAGTATATTTACATGTAAACCGTAGAAACGAGTGTAATTACGTCCATCGTTACGGTTATGCCTGAACCGACCTGAGAGCCGTGCTGCTCGTTGCCATTGTTCACCATGGAGACTGTCCCCTTTTTCCTGTGCTTGATTCGGGGGGCCTTCTCTGCATCGAAGAAGCGTGCCTGATCGCCATACAGCTTACTGACAACACACACACACACACCTGTGTGTTCTTATCATTTCTATATTAACAACATGCTATGATGGATGCTCCACATATTCTAAGATACATTCATTCACTGTTGCAAAAAATGTTAAACTGTCGTCACACAGAAGGATTCTTTTTTAGTAACGTTTAAGGAAGGAGTCTCCAGTGTCAGTGCACTTTTCAGCCACCTTTAGCTGCCATACACCATTAAAACCGCCTGCCTAACCATCTCAGACCCCACAGGACTCCACAAGACCTCTAAAGGTGGTCCATGGTATCTGGGGCACCGAGAAAGTAGCAACTGTGGATCTTCTGTAGGAGCGAACCAGACCCAACTCCCTCGTCTGCTCCCCAGAGCACACGGCTCCAGGCAAGTGTGTTCACTGGTGTGTGTGTGTGTGTATCACTAAACAGATGTGTTAAATGCAGAGGTCAAGTGTAGGCTTCACTTTTACTTCACAACAAAAAGAACAACAATCTTCTCTATTGATTATTTTCCTAACACGTCCCATCATTGAGAGTTTTATTTCTCCCTTACATGACGTTTTTACTCGTCTAATTATACAATTTCTTCTATTACATTTCTGAGTCTCTAAAAGAGTTTTCTTTAGCATTAGAATTAAAACCATAGCAAAGGTATTAAACCAGTCCAGAAATACAAACACGTTAAAATCATCATCATCATCAGGTATTTATTACTGACCAGAAGACGGACTCTCCTCCTCGGCCGCTGCCTGTAGGGTCACCGGTCTGAATGATAAAATCTCTCTGAATGAGGAAACAAAACCACACAGCACCACAGTTAATGCTCTGTAACTACATACTAACAAATAAAGAGAGATATTTACAATACTTCTACATCCACAGTGGGATTACTCCCACAACTCATCACTATACTAATCATTTCTTCAGTTATCGTCATAGATCATTACGCTCATTACGGCCAACGAGGTAAGAACTTAGTCTCCATGTATAAGTGACTTACACCTCACTTTAGTGTACATACTTTTGTGCCAGTTTTCTCCAGCAGGTTATTTGCTGTTGCACATTTCTAGGTGATGGAACACATTCTCGTTCTGATCAGTATGATGGCTGCTTGGTCCCATGGTGTTTAAACTGGTGTTTTATCATAAGACCAGATAAAATCTGACACCTTCAGGCATTTGGAAATTGCTCCCAAAGAAGGCATCAGACTTTTTCTTCTTCTGATGTCTTGGCTGATTTCTATTGTTTATGTCAAATAGGCCCTGATACAATATCTGTTACAAAATGTGTCATATGTACATCTCCTATTAACTTTAAAAGGAAGCTTCTAAAGCCATGATATCGTTTCCTGACATTTTCCAACCTCTTGAACGGCTTGGTGCATGTAAACTTCTGACCCACTGGAGTTTTAATATACTGATATTTAAATGAAATAATCTGTCCATATGAAAATCTGCTGGAAGAATAGCTTGTAATGTAAAAGTAGATATACTAAACATCTTATTCAAACTGTATCCTGGTGACATGGAGCCTGTGGAGGGGCTCCATATAAACAGCTGTAGACATGTGGTTGTGATCACAAGGTCTTTGGCTCAATTCCTACACCAACAAGACATGACTAAATTGCTTTCAAACAATGCATCTAACCCCCAACTGCCCAGCGCTCCAGGCAAGTGCTCACTGCTTCCTAGAGTGTATTCACTACATGGGTTAAATGTGGAGGACAGATTCTTCTGTGTGTACAAGCAAAGTGGTCAATGAGTCACTTTACCCTAAGTGTATGTAAACTTATGAATTCGACTGTGAGTTAAACAACAATAAAAAGGTCCAGTTTGATATTATTTGCTCAAGAATAATGATCCGTCACACATCTGAGTCTGTTAAGTTGTTCTGACATTTTAATCTGATTTTAGACATCTGACAATGATGAGAAATCTGTAGTTTAATGTTGGCTGAAGGTTGACTTCAGGTTAAGAAGATGTTACCTGGACATTGTGAATCAGGCAGTAGTTGTAGTACTTGATTTTGCACAGCTTCAAGAAGTTCAAGCAGGCTGTCGAAAGAAGGAACATTTACATTAAAAGTGTTGATGATGGGTTGAAAGCAGAGGACACTTCACTTTCACTTTCACTGTTCATTTTAAACACTAATTTTATATTTACAGATAATAACAGTGACTTATTTGACCTGTAACTCTTTCCTTTATTAATAATATGGCATTTATAATAACGAATAAAGCCTTTCATCATCATTCTAATATGCAAATCAGGCTGTGACGTCACTAGGTGCGTGCTAGCTACTTTCCCCTGAAAATAACGGCCACTCTGAGGCCCAGAAGCCGAACCGGTGCTCTGTGTCTCATATAAACACACAAGAGTTTCACTACAAACCTGTTCAACTCCTTATTCTCATCACACTACTCAATATGAACCGGGAACTGGAAACACATCACCTGATGCTAACTAGCTAGCTAACTGACTAGCCTCTGTGTTTATCACAGTTAACGTCGATTAAAACTAATAACTACATCCTTTATATACGTATTAAACATGCTATCAGGAACCAGACACATTACTGTAGGTTAAATGGTACCTTTGGGTCTTTCCTCTGTGTATAAATCCACCACAATGTCGCCTAATGTTGTTTCTAGCAACACCGCCATTCTGGTTCAAAATGCAGGACTGGACTTGCGCATGCGCGGAGCCAGTGCGCATGCGCGTTGCGCTCTAGCGGTTGAACTAGTAACTGACGCTCAATGTGAGTAAAGACACACGCGCGCGCGCACACACCTTGTTCACTGAAGCGGTCTGATCCTCCACAGCTGAAACACGTTCCTTACCCACCGTGCACTCCACCTCCACCTCCACCTCTACCACGTGACGGAGAGTGAGGGCGATGTACACGGTGTCGCTGTATGGAGCAGCAATACGGCAGCGAGACGCTGATAGTAGAACATTGTTATGTCATGTGTTCTACAACTCCACAGCAAGAAGTGGACCAATCAGTGTGGCTGAAATGATGATGTAATACATTCTAGAACTCAGCTGCTTGTATAAAACAACCCCCATTTAGACATTCAAGTAAAAAACTCTATGTTCAGTCATTCTGAGACAAATTCAGCATACAAGTGTGATTAAACAAGAATAAAAGACAGAAATGGACATGGACATGAAAATGGACATTTATAACATGTTAATGCCCTGTAAAATCTTCACTCAGCTGCGTTTGGAGAAGCAGCTCTGTGACATACTCATTAGAGTGGATGATGGAGAGCTCCACGCACACAAGATCATTCTGTGTGGTTACAGCTGGTACTTCCTGTCTCTCTTCACCAATCATCTGTCCACTCCAAATCAGAATGAGTGCAGCATCTCTGATGTTTCCTCTGAGATAATGGAGCTGATCTTGGAGTATGTGTATACTGTACACAACATGTTAACATCACAGAGGAAAACGTGAAGCAGCTGCTGATCGCTGCTGATTATCTGCTGGTGAGCGGCCTGGTGGATGAGTGCTGCTCGTTCCTGGAGGCTCAGCTGTGTCTGAAGAACTGCATTAGCATCTGGAATTTTGCTCATCTCTACTTCTTCAGGAAGCTGGAGCAGCAGGCCTTCCGGTTCATCCTGCACAACTTCACTGAGATGGTGCAGGAGTCTGAGGAGTTCCTGGACCTGACGGTTGAGCAGCTGAGCGAGATCACTGAGAACGATGAGCTGAATGTGAAACACGAGGATGTGGTGTTTCAGGTCATCTTACGGTGGATCGAATGCGAGCAGCCGAAACGGAAAGCACACATTAGAGTGTTACTGCCCAAAGTGCGTCTGGAACTGACGTCTGATTTCCTTATTAATAAAGTGAGGAACCATGCGTTAGTGGCAGACGATGAGGCATGTAAACTGTTCATCAGCAGTGTCGTGGCGTGCACATCTGACCTGAACGCATCTGTTGGTTTGGATGTTGTGCGGCCCCGCCTGCCCAGCACCATTCTGATGGCCATCGGTGGCTGGACCCATGAACGTCCTACCAATGCTATAGAGGCATATGATACCCGAGCAAGGAGGTGGGTCAGTGTGGCCTGTAGTGATGAGAGCCCAGTAACCTTTCACAGGACGTTGTATCTGAACGGCTTTGTGTACTGCATTGGAGGATTCGATGGTTTGAATTACGTCAGCAGAGTCAGAAGGTTTGACCCTATCACCGGAACCTGGGCTCAGGTGGGCCCCATGCACTCTTGCCGATGTCGTGTGAGTGTGTGTGTGCTGGACGGTCGTATCTACGCAATGGGAGGATTCGATGGTAACGAACAGACAAACACAGCTGAGCGTTATGATCCTGAGAGTAATCAGTGGAGCATCATAGCACCGATGCACGACCCAAGGAGCGACGCAGGTGCTACAGTGCTGAACGGCAAAGTGTACATATGTGGAGGGTTCGATGGGAATGACAGTTTGTCCACGGCGGAGTATTACAGTCCTCAGACCGACCAGTGGACTCGGATACCAAGCATGAGTACGAGAAGAAGCGGACTGGGTGTGATCACGTACGACGGAGAGATTTACGCTGTTGGGGGATGTGAAGGTGTTAATCGTCTAAGAAGTGTAGAGGTGTATAATCCTCAGACCGAGTCATGGGAAAGCGTTTCAGACATGATCACCCCGCGCTTCAACTTTGGCATCGAGGTGATTGACGATCTCCTGTTCGTTGTTGGAGGATACAGTGACATATCCATCATCAAGGAAACGAATGACTGGGAGCAAGTTCCACCCACAGAGATTCCCCGCAGTGCTCTGAGCTGCTGTGTGGTGTCTGGTTTACCCAACATGGCAGAGTACGCTGCACCCCGAGACCTTCCCTACGAAGTCCACCGCAAGTCATACAGTATGACAGAATATGAATAAAGCCAATCTATAAATCAATAACTTGTACATAAATCTCTATTTTTTACAGTATTTAAAAGCTATGGAACAGTCAGGCTGTTGAATTAGTTCTTGATTAATGAATGAATTAGTTGTCAGACACAAACACTCCTGATGTGACAACCACAAGGCAGCTCACACACAGTCGACAGTGAACACAATTCCCTTTGGATCATTGTCTGCTGGATAAAGCTGGACTTGTTGTGTAGATGTTGTGCTGCTTCATTTAAAAGGTACATCAATGTGAGATACGCCATAACAGCTAATGCTAAGTGCTAATGTTAACGGCTAATGCTAATTGCTAACAGCTATTGCTAAGAGGTATTGCTAATGGATAATGCTACCAGCTAATGCTAATTGCTAACGGCTAATGCTAATAGCTAATGTTAACTGCCAATTGCTAATGCTAACGGGTAATGCTCTTGGCCAATGCTAATTGCTAATGCTAGCAGCTAAAGCTAAAGCTAATGCTAACGGCTAATGCTAATTTCTAATGGCTAATGCTAATAGCTAATGTTAACTGCCAAATGCTAATGCTAACGGGTAATGCCATTTGCTCTTTCCCAGTGCTAATTGCCAATGGCTAATGCTAACGGCTAATGCTAATTGCTAATGCTAACAGCTAAAGCTAATTGCTAATGCTAACGGCTAATGCCAATTTCTAATGGCTAATACAAACAGCTAAATTGCTAATGGCTAATGCTGATTCTAATGGCTATCGCACATGCTAACAGCTAATGCTAATTGCTAAAGGCTAATGCTAACGGATAATGCAATCGCTAGTGGTAACAGCTAATGCTAATTGCTAATGGTTAATGCTAATTGTTAATGCGAATGGCTAATGCTAATAGCTAATAGCTCATGCTACCGGCTAATGCTAATTTCTAATGGCTAATAATAACAGCTAATGCTAATTGCTAATGCTAACTGCTAATGGATAGTGCTAACTGCTACCTAGTAATGCTAACGGCTAATACGAATTGCTAATGCTAACAGCTATTGCTAATGGCTAATGCTAACAGCTAATGCTAATTGCTAATGCTAACGGCTAATGCTAATTTCTAATGGCTAATGTTAACTGCCCATCGCTAATGCTAATTGCTAATGCTAATGGATACGCGCACTCGTTTACCTGCCGTGCCCATTTTCATCTCTCGTTTTTTACAACACCATGTATTTCTATGGGGTTTTCACTAACCCCTAATTGGTAAACGCTAATTGGTAATGCTAACGGCTAAAACGAATTGCTAATGGCTAATGCTAACAGCTATTGCTAATGGCTAATGCTAACAGCTAATGCTAATGCTAACGGCTAATGCTAATTGCTAATGGCTAATTGCTCATGATAAATGCTAATGGCTAATGCTAGCGGCTAATGCTAACGGCTACTAGCTAATTCTAATTGCTAGTTGCTAATGGCTAATGCTAATGGTAACAGCTAATGCTAATTTCTGATGCTAATAGGTAATGCTAACTGCCAATTGCTGATGATAATGGGTCATGCCATTTGCTCATGGATAATGCTAATTGACAATAGCTAATGCTAATTGCTAATGCTAATTGCTAATGCTAGCAGCTAAACCTAATTGCTAATGCTAACAGCTAATGCTGATTTCTAATGGCTAATACGAACAGATAAATTGCTATTGGCTAATGCTAATTTTAATGGTTAATGCACATGCTTACAGCTAATGCTAATTGCTAAAGGTTAATGCTAATGGCTAATGCAATTGCTAGTAGTAACAGGTAATGGTAACTGCTAATGGCTAATTGCGCGTGCTAACTGCTAATGGCTAATGCTAGCGGCTAATGCTGATGGCTACTAGCTAATTCTAATTAGTTATTAGTAATTCTAATCTAGTTGCTAAGTGCTAATGCTAATTGCTAATGCTAACGGCTAATGCTAATTGCTAATGGTAACAGCTAGTCCTAATTTCTGATGCTAATAGCTAATGCTAACTGCCAATTGCTAATGCTAACGGGTAATGCCATTTGCTCATGGCTAATGCTAATTGCCAATGGCTAATGATAACAGCTAATGCTAATTGCTAATGCTAACTGCTAATGGATAATGCTAATTGCTAACGGCTAATGCTAATGGATAATGCTAATTTCTAATGGCTAATGCTAACTGCTAATGCTATTTGCTCATGGCTAATGCTAATTGCTAACAGCTAATGCTATCGGCTAATCTTGGCTAATGCGGATGGCTAAAGGTAACAGCTAATGCTAACGTATAATGCTAATTGCTAATGTGCATGGCTAATGCTAATTGCTCATGCTACTGGTTAATGATAACAGCTAATGTGCATGGCTAATGCTAATTTCTAATGGCTAATGCTAATTGCTAAAGCTAACTGCTAATGACTAATGCTTATTGCTACCTGGCAATGCTAACGGCTAATTCTAATTGCTAATGGCTAATGTAATTTCTAATGGCTTTTGTACATGCTAAAGACTAATGCTAATTGCTAACGGCTAATGCTAACGGCTAATGCTAATGGCTAATGGTAACACCTAATGCTAATTGCTAATGCGAATGGCTAATACTAATTGCTCATGCTAATGTATAATGCTAATTTCTAAGGGCTAATGCTAACAGCTAATGCTAACTGCTAATGACTAATGCTTATTGCTACCTGGCAATGCTAATGGCTAATTCTAATTGCTAGTGGCTAACGGCTAATAGTAATTTCTAATGGCTAATGCTAACTGCTAATTGCTAATGCTAAGGGCTAATGCTAAGAGATAATGTTAATTGCTAATTGTTTATGCTAACTGCAAATGGCTAATGCTAATGGATAGATCTAATAGCTAATGCTAAATGCAAATGGCTAATGCTAATAGCTGTTACTAATTGCTAACCAGTAATGGTAATTGCTAACTGCTAATGCTAGCTGCTAATACTAATCACTAATGCTAACGGCTAAAGCTAATTGCTAATGCTAACGGCTTATGCTAATTACTAATGGCTAATGCTAATTGCTAATTCTAGCAGCTAATGCTAATTGTTCATGCTAATGGCATAATACTATTTCTAATAGCTAATGCTAACTGCTAACAGCTAATGGTAATTACTAATTTCTAATGCTAATTGCTCAATGGTAATGCTAACAGCTAATCTTAATTGCTAGTGCTAACAGCTAACAGCTATCTGCTAATGCTTATTACTCATGCTAATGACTAATGCTAACAGTTAATGCTAATTACTCATTTCTATTGCTAATTGCTAATTCTAGCAGCTAATGCTAATTGTTCATGCTAATGGCATAATACTATTTCTAATAGCTAATGCTAACTGCTAACAGTTAATGCTAATTACTCATTTCTATTGCTAATTGCTCGATGGTAATGCTAACAGCTAATCTTAATTGCTAATGGTAACAGCTAACAGATATCTGCTAATGCTTATTACTCATGCTAATGGCTAATGCTAACATGTCTTTAATACTAATTGATAAAGCTAACTGCTATTTGCACCCCACCAACACTGCAGAGCTGCAATCACACTCACAT
>JAOVVF010000025.1:1736143-1752816 GCA_028565595.1 Duopalatinus emarginatus | reverse complement strand
CTGCTCACCTTTATAGTGTTCACAGCCTGTTTCAGCTCCTGCACCTTCTTCTGCTTCTCCTGGATTCTCTGCTGGAACTTCATCTGCTTTTCCTTCAGCTCAGTCTAAGGAGAAAATAATTCTATTCAGTTTGAGGTTGTTGGTTAAATATTATAGGTAAAAGTTTATTATAGTTCATTTATGTTTTACCGAGCTGTGACTATAAAGTTTGTAGCTAATTAAAGAGTCCAATCATAAAAGTAAGATTTATTGACCACATGTCATTTGTATAAAGGTTTGACTGTAAACAGTTTGGAGATTTAGTAGGATTGAGTTTAATAATTAACTACTGGAAGTGAAATAAAAACCAGAGGTGTAAAATAGATAAGTAAAGCTTTAAAGACTTGGATGTAAAAGAGTTTAAAGTCCAGATTAGCTTAAGTCCCAATCATCAGTCACCTCAATGATCTGTACTGGTCTTGTGTTATTGACGGTCTGTTAAGTTCTGTAACTGACTAAAGCAGTTAATTTTAGCTAAGAAATAAAAGTAGGAAGAATTAATTCTGTAAAGATTTCTAGTTCTCACCTGTTTCTCAGCTCTTTCTGCTGAGGCTGTGATGGTGTCGTGTCCTTTGTGATTATCCATCATACACAAATGACAGATGCAGGTTTGATCAGTACGACAGTAGATCTTCAGCACTTCATCATGTTGAGAGCAGATCTTCTCTTGTAGATTTACTGAGACATCAGTTAAGGTGTGTTTCTTAAATGCGGCAGACTCATAGTGAGGTTTCAGATGAACTTCACAGTAAGAAGCCACACAAACAAGACAGGACTTGATGGCTTTGTGTTTTCTCCCAGTACAGAAATCACACTCCACATCTTCAGGTCCAGCGTAACAGTGAGCAGGAGAAGCAGCTTGGACTTCAGTCTTCTTCAGTTTCTCCACCACTTCAGCCAGCATGTTGTTTCTGCGTAGAACAGGCCTTGGAGTGAAAGTGTCTCTGCACTGAGGACAGCTGTAGACACCCTTCTGATCCTCCTGATCCCAGCAGCCATTAATACACACCTTACAGAAACTGTGACCACAGGGGACAGTCACCGGATCCTTCAGTAGATCCAGACACACTGGACAGATGAACCGATCCTGATCTACTGAAATTTTGGCCTGAGCCATTTTCCTGAATACACTGAGACAGAGCACAAGAGAGAGATAGTGGCTTTGTCGTACCTGGAATGAAGTGTTACTTCCTGGTATTGTGTGTTATAAATCCTACTTTATTAACCATTAACCAACTGTATGTTGACCAAAAATTCAGTACCAAGAGCTCACATTTTTGAGTACACAGTAGACCTACTACATTCATAGACAACAAATAAAAATATTTATTTCACACAATTACCCTACATGTGTCTAATAATTAGATTAATATATAAACTGATTTCTTATTCACAGCTTTTTAATTAAATTTGTGTCCCACCTTAAAATATTTGTAATTGCTGCACTATTTAAGGTAGAACAGAAAATAAAAGACTGGATGGACTTTACCTTTCATTCTTCAAATATAAAATTACAGGATGAAACTTAAACCAGAGCATGTAAACCAGAGTCATGTAACAGGAGATTTTTGCCCTAAAGTTTTTTACAAACACGGCACTATGAGGCGATACAGTTTCTAATATTCTGGACATTTGTTCCTGGATACTGTCTAAATCTCCCCAAAGCTTCAGTGTAGTGAGCCCCCAGCTGGGGTATTTCTCTGGGTGAACTTTCTTTCTTCTAAACTCTTCTGCTGTGTGACTAATTTTCAGGGTTTTTCGGTCTTGTGACAGTATTAAACTGCCTTTACAGATTCACCACATTTACATTTACATTTACATTTAAGCCTTTCGGCATTATCTGCACTTATACAGAACGATTTACAAAAGTTCAAAGCTTTATTGCCACATGCACAATAAAAAAAAACTAGTTTCCCTGTATAATAAAATTCCTACTTCGCTACTCACATTGGATTTCAGAGTACAAAAGACAAATAATAAAAGAACAAATTAATCATGCAATAAAAAATGATATAAAATAAACAAAAATATAACATATAAACTATTCAGAAATATACAAGCTATGTACATTGTGCAGTATAATACATTAGCTATATTGCAACAGTCCGTAGTAAAACAGGAACAGTTACATGATATGTACAGCAAAATGATATGTGTAGCTGTATGCAGACAGGTAAACAATTAAGTACAGTAGTGCATTTATTCATGTGCAAAATTATATGGAGTACAGTAGTGCAATTACTCATGTGCAGGATACTGCCAGAAATGAGCCGTACAGTACCTAATGCATAACTTCTCACAAGTCCCAAAACTTAAATGTATGTTTAAACTATGCAGAACCTGTAGAGAGAACAACACAGAAAATATAATACTCAACTATAATACTCATAAATACAGTAGTCACTGCTTGAGTAAGTGCTGTTGAAACAAATGAGTCTTTAGCTGGAGTATAAAGACATTTATTGATTCTGCTGTATGGACACCCAGGGGGATTTCATTCCACCACCTTGGTGCCAGGATAGAGAAGAGTCTGGATGTTTTCCTCCCATGTGTCTTGGATAAAAGTTGAGCTCTACCTGAAGCACAAAGTGCTCTGGGTGCATTGAGGTGGATACCACGACTCCCAGGCTCACAAATCAACCATGGCAGAAATGGCCCAGATATATTATAGGACATGTGGCCCATAAAAACATTTTTAAGGAATTCATTCAGTGTTCACAGTAAACCTACAAACCCATATTGTTGCCAATAAAGTGAACTACTCTTTTGACCACTGCGCAGTAAAACACACATACACACTACGCAAGGCAAGCCAAGTTTATTTGCATATCACAATTTATGCACAGAGCAATTAAAATTGATTTACATAAATAAGACACGAGTTAAAAGTACAATTTAAACACAATCAAAAAGAATGAAACTACCATCAATTAGCTATTTAAAATGAATAAAATAATAAAAAGCAAAGAGTGCTGGTAAAAACACAGCTTCACTGTGTTTAGTCCGGACTTTGGGCACCATTAGAAGGTCTGTGCTTGATGGTCTTAGGGTCCAAGATCTTTTATATGGGACGCACATGTCAGATATGTCAGATGTACTTTGGTGCTAAGCCATGGAGAGACTTATATGCAAGTAGAGCTGTCTTGAAGTCTATTTTCTGAGCAACAGGAAGCCAGTGTAAAGACCCGAGTACAGGTCTATTTCCTGGTTTTAGTCAGCATGTGAGCAGCAGCATTCTAGATGTACTGCATCTGTCTTACATCTTGTTTAGTGAGTCCAGTAAGCAGACCTTTACAGTAGATGGTAAAAAGCAGACAATATTATAGATTTAATGTGCTGTTAAAGTTCAAGTCTGAGTCCATGATTGCCCCTACATTTCTAACCTGATTTTTTGGTTTTACAGAAAGAGACTCAAGGTAACTACTGACATTTGTTCTTTGATGCTGTGGGCCAAAGGTGATTATTTCAATCTTGTCTGTGTCCATTTGGCAAAAGTTGTTTTGCATCCATACAGTAATCTGTTCAATGCAGTGACAGAGAGAATCCACTGGTCCATATTTACCTGATGTTAGTGAGCTGTAAATCTAAGTGTCATCTGCATAGTTAGTATAGTATATGCATATTATTGCTGCGTATGAAGATAAATATAATACAAATATAATAATAAACAAATAATATATAATAACAACAACAACAACAACAAAACAATGACAATAATAATAATAATAATAATAATAATACACTTCACTTGTAATGCACTTTACATTTCAAGGAAATCTCAAATTGCTACAGCATAAAAAATGTCAGAGGCAAACAGTTGGATAAACGTAGAGATACATAAAAAAGTCTTCCATAGTGCAGATTTTGGCCTGGGCTGTTGAAGGCAGTGAGTGTTGGTTGAACGGAGATGTCTTCAGGTATTGTGTGTGTTATGAATCTCTTTGAGAAAGAATGGAGCGTTTCCATGGAGACATTGGTGAGTTAGAAGGCAGAGTTTGTATTGGATTTTGTAGTGGATGGATAGCCAGTGTAGAGTTTGTAGAACTCTACACTGTGGTTGTTTTTGTGCTCCTTATCAGGATCCTGTCACCACAGTTCTGGATCTGCTGAAGCTTCTGCAAGCTCTTACCAGGGATCCTGGCAAGGAGGACATTGCAATAGTCCAGCTTGGACAAGACAAAAGCATGGACCAGTTTTTCAGCATCCATTGGGAGAGGGAGGGGCAAACTTTTGCAATTTTTTTTAAATGGAGGAAGGAGACTTTTGAGAGGTGGTGAATGTAATCATCAAATTATAAGTGTGGGTCAAGTTTGACACCTAGATTTGTGACAGAGGAAGAGAGGGGAATGCTGTGACCATAGACAGAAATATTACTGATGAGAGATGTCTGGGACTGATGTGGGGTAGCGATGAGGATTTGCCAGTGTTTAGCTGAAGAAGGTTCGCTGACATCCATGCCATTTTTTTTTCTCTTTTGGCTGGGGTAGATATGGGATCTGCTTCACCCACAGGTAACAGTGTGGGGAGATGACCTTGCCATCCCCATAGCCACGTACTCAGCATTGCCAGTGAGGTATGACTGGTATCATTAGAGGATTATTCCAAAGAATCCAGCTGTGGTGTGAAGTTGATGCAGGAGGATATTATGATGCCCAGTCTCAAAGGTGAAGGAGAGAGTATGAGGAGTAATGAGGAGCTCTGGACAGCAGCCATCAGCAGTTCATTAGTAACTCTGACCAGGGCTGTCGCTGTGCTTTGTGCAGAGCAGAAACCAGATTAAAAGTTCTCATACAGGCTATGTGTATGGAGGTGGTGATAAAGCTGGGCTACAACAACTTTTCCTGAAACTTGGAGAGAAATGGTAGGTTGGAGATGGGTCTGTAATTTCCCAGGTTATAATGTCACATTGGCATTTTGACACATATTTGAAAAAGAAGCAATTGCAGGTCTGTGTGGTAAATAACTGCCAAGCCTCCTCCATGACCAGTGATGGGTCTCTAAGCTGGTGTGTAATCCCTGAAAAACATCCAAGTCCTCAGCTGTCAAGCAGTGTGAAGCAATGATGGTGCTTCCAGGTGACAAGAGTATGCAATCTACCCCAGACTAAATGTTCAAGTTTGAGGAGGAGTGTGACTGCTTGAGTGAGCTTGACTGTGCCCACATTATCAGGAATACTGCTTCATCTCCAACGCTCAACACCTGTGAACATTGACAAGAACTGCTCGACATCAGGTTCAGATTGATGATCACATCTGGAAGCAATGTTCCAGTATGCACAGTCATTCTTCAAGTCATGTTTAATGAAGTTTGAACCAAGAATCATGTTGTCATATTGACCAGGCCAAACTAAACATGGTACAGCACAGCAAGTGCCATACAGCTGAATCTCCAGATCATAAAAGCCATCACGTTGTGTTTGCAGACCACCACACCCAACTGAAACAATGTTTTCTTTAGAATACTGCTTCGCAGGTAGGACACCGGCAGCACAAAGCTTCTCTTCAGCCTGACAAATAATGGTACATACCATTGAAACAGAATCTAATATAAATTTCATATGCACCGGATGAAACGATCCTGAAAAGTGCGTACACAATTTCTCATGCAGAGACCATGATTTATAAAGAAATACTTGCCGTGAAAACAAGAATACATTTAAGTGAGGTTACTGTAGCCTGTCAAAAGATTGCAGAGAGAGAGAGCGGGAATTAGCAACATTGTTTGGTAAAACAGAGAATTACAAGTAAATGTGGAAACCATCCTCAGAGAATTTAGTTTACACCACATAAATCAAGATTAAAAAAGAAGATTAACACTTACTTGTTTAATTACTATTTAATATATATTCTTATAATAGTTTGGTCTGTCGTTATAATGTTTCAATACTTGCTGTACAATAAAAACAAAAGAAAAAGGGAAAAAAATCAAAACATATTCAAAATGCATATAGAAGTTAATCAAGCAGCTGACAATGTGCATGATGTATGCTGGCGCCGACTTACTGCCGAGTCTGCCACACACCAGCTGAGCCCGGGCCGATACTTCATGTTAGCTGGGTATTTGTTTTTTTTTATCTTGCATATACAACTTATTCTATATACCTTATACATCATATAGAGCATATTATTTGTCAACAGATTAAACTCAAATAAAATGTTGTAGTCACGTGTTGCCACATAATAAACGTTTTTTTTTTTTTTTTACTTTCTTTCCTTGACCTTGACAACTTCTACCTCGCATTCTCCAGATTTTCTGTTCTTTGCCTTGTGTTCATCCATTATCCCACTCAGAATGAATGAGAAAGCTAAAATTTAAATATTAATTAATTTACCTTTTATGGGTAAATGTGGGTGGTATGGAGACGGAATACAAGGCTGGTTCACCTGTGCACATTTTGAAGTACATTAAGATTTATAATACAGAAACAGCTTGCAGCTGTACATACACACGATTTCATAAATCAGATGTTTTTGTGCTTTTGTGCAGAAAACATTTGCATGCACGCTTCCACTCCAGAATCTCTAGAGTTTTATAAATAAGCCCCCTGGTTATTGACAAGACCTGGAGTATAGACCAACTGACTGAAAGCTTGCACTTTTCTGGGTTGCTTTGAGAATTACTGTTGACCCTCTAGGAACACTTGCACAACTTTCTTCATATAAATGAACTAAATCACCATTTTTAAAGACGGATTCATTAATTGCACCCACACCGCCACTCTCCAGATGTAAGTGATCTACTGTAGTTTAACTGTTGAATCTGACAGCCAACACTGCTGTCAGGTTGAGGACGGTGCTGGTTAGCTTCCATCTGTAATAAAACAATGTTGAATGTTTACAAGCCCTACAAATTCTACACAGCTTCTGGAAAGAGTGAGGTGCTACTACTCTCCCAGCCCTTGTGTCTGCTGTGTAATTAGTCGAGCCAACAAAAAGACCAAGCTCCTCATGCAGTCACTGTCGGTATTGGCACAATCTGGAGGTAATGAAGGTGAACAGTCAATTCAAGTAGTTTTTATTGTCATTTCAACCATATACTGTGTTGTACAGTACACAGTGCTGTATTGTACACAGTCTAGTTTATTTTCCAGGGAGCAAACACTGGAGAGCTGGCCGAATTGGCTTTGTTGTTAGCCTAGCACAAACTCCAGCCCACTTGTCGCGCTTATGTCATCTTCTGCACCGCTGCCGGCTTCAGGCGAGGCCGCGGTCTGGGGTCCTGGTTGCCGTAGCAGACCGAAGCTGCGTAGCGTCTCTCGCAGCTTATTGCTTATTGTGTTCATATTCAGTTGGTTTCGATAATGCAACAGCGTCTGACAGTTGTACACATTGACACTAGTTGTCTTTGTGCCCATGTGCCAGAAAAGAATAGGGCAGACACAAGTAAATTAACAAAAAGCACCATTTTGTATCCGGAGCAGCCGATGTGAGCTATTGCAGAAGAATTTGACGTGAGCTATTGCAGAAGAATTTGCTACAGGCACAAGAATGACAGGCCCAGCTGTATAATAGGTGTAGTAGGCTACGGGACTTCGTATCGGGAGATGCAATGCAAGTCCTCATTTTACTGCCCATGTCAATCTCCAAATTACTCATCAATGCACTACAAATATATTTCCTCAACCTTCTTAAACCATGGAAAGAGGTGGTACCTGTGGCTCTGGCGATGGTGGTCCAGGAGAGGGCAGAACTGGGACCGGAGGTAAGTAAGAAAGTGGCCCAATTCACCCCAGACCCCTGTGGAGACCACCTCTTGCCATCCAGAGAGCACAGGTAACGGTGGAACAACAGTGGGACAAACAGAGTTTTCCGATGTGTCCTCGCCTTTGCCCAGTCACAAGGATCTCATAGAACACCACTGGAGCACAAAAGAATGTTGTTAGGGACGACAGGTCTGTGGTTTTGCTACCAAAACCTGATCGGTCGGTCCGCTTTTGTATGGACTATAGTAAAGTCAGTGAAGTGTCAAGTCTAAGAGCAGGGATGCATATGTGATGCCTTGTATTGATAAACTGCTAGATTGGCTTATCTCATTTGTTGTACACCAATTCCTCACGAGCAAAAATGGAGAACTGCCAAATAGTCTAGTAAGAAATAAGAGCACAGCAAATGTTCAAGTAAATGGAATTGAATGTAACTCATTGCTTGATACTGGGTTATAAGTTACGACTGTGTCAGTAATCACCTGTTCGCCCAGTAAGTGACATACTGGAAGTCGAAGGTGCTAACGGCCAGGCAGTTCCATACCTAGGATATATACAACTGACTTTGCAGTTCCCAAAATAATTTTTGGTTTCTCAGCCTAAAATACAGTCCCTTGCCTTAATAGTACCAGATATTCATTCCAACAGTAGTGTACCAGTACTGATTGGCACCAATACTTTAGAAACTCTATATGAGCAGTTCTGTAATGCCATGAATGCAACATGTACTGCGGTTATCACCAAGTTTTGAAAACTCTAGAACTGAGACATAAGCAAAACTCCCAAGGTCAGATTGGTGTCATCAGATTAGGCCGCCATTAACCAGGCATCATTCCTGCTGGTCAGAAAGTTGTCCTGGAAGGTTTTGTTAGAGGAAACAAAGCAAACAATGAGAAACGGTTGTTACAAAAGCAGTCCTCTACCTTGTCTTTACCAGGAGGAATCTTTGTTTAGCAATTGTCTGATTACGCCACCAGCACGTCCTCCATAAAAGATTCCTGTTGTGCTAAGAAATGAAACCAGTCATGATGTTGTTGTGCCGACCAACTCAATCATTGCAGAACTTAGCATTCCTTACGAAAGCCCCACAACGCTTCCATCAGTCTATCGTCCGCAGCTGTATGTTCTAGTTAACAGCAGTCCCTTCATGCACCAGACCAAGAACAGAATGAATCAGCTTCAAATATTAAATTTGACTTTGAGGATTTCCCACTTTCTGAGGAATGGAGGAATTGCATAACATGAACACCTACACAGATGTCTTCTCTCATCATGACCTTGATTTTGGACATGCAACTAAAGTCAAGCATCACATCAAGCTCAAGGATGAGACACCCTTTAAACACCGACCCTGTACTATCCACCCACAGGATTATGATGCTGTGAGGCGACATCTTCAAACACTTTTGGAAGCAGGCATTATCCGTGAATCTGAATCCCCTTTTGCATCACCTATAGTTATTGTCAAGAAGAAGAATGGCGACATGCGCTTATGCATAGACTATAGGAGATTAAACATGCAAAAAATCAAGGATGCCTACACATTACCAAATCTTGAGGAATCATTGTCTGCACTGAGCGGATCACAGTGCTTTTCTGTGATGGATCTTAAATCCGGATATTATGGGATAGAGATGCATGAACCTGACAAACCTAAGACCTCTTTCGTATGTCCGCTTGGATTTTGGGGATAGAATCATATGCCACAAGGGATCATGAACGCGCCAAGCACATTCCAGCACCTAATGGAAAATGGGCGATATACACCTGGGTAAAGTGCTGGTTTACCTTGATGACATAATAGTCTTTTCCAAAACCCTTGAGGAACATGAGGCTTGTTTAACTAAACTGCTGGACTGCCTTAGGGAGAACGGTATAAAGCTATCCCTGGAAAAATGCATTTTTTCCAAACTTCTGTGCGTTATCTTAGTCACATTGTCTCCCATAATGAAGTGGAAACAGATCCTCGGAAGACAGAAGCCCTCAAAACTTGGCCGAGAACCCGAACTCTAAAGGAACTGTGTTCGTTTCTGTGTTCTATTTCGGGTTATTATCGGAGATTTGTGAAACACTATTCAAAAATTGTTAAACCCTTGACCCAGCTTACTGTGCGTTATCCTCCAGCTTGTAAGCATCCCTTGAGAGCCAAGTCTGATACCAAGTATTTCCATCTTAAAGAGCCATTCGGAGAAAGATGGACACCAGCTTGCCAGAATGCTTTTAAGCAGATAACTGAAAAGCTCACCTTGTCTTCATGCCTGGGGTTTGTGAATCCGGAATTACCTTATATCCTCCACACCGACGCAAGCACCACTGGACTTGGGGCCGCTCTTTACCAAGAGCAGGATGGACAGGCCCGAGTAATTGCTTACACCAGACGAGGCTTGTCACGGAGCGAAGCCCGATACCCAGCCCATAAATTGGAATTCTCAGCTTTAATGGGCTGTAGTGAAGAAATTCCATGACTATTTCTATAGAAATTGATTAACTGTAGTGACTGCCAACCATCCGCTTTGCTACATACTGACAACGGCTAAGCTAGATGCTACTAGCTATCGTTGGATAACCCTGACCACCTTCTCTTTTGATATCAAATATCGTGCTGGTAAGCAGAATCAGGATGCGGATGGTCTGTCAAGGAAGCCGCATGAAAAATTGAGTAATGACAACTCTTTACAATAAGAGAGTCAAAGAATTCACAAATTTACAATTCATCATTTAACTCCAGTGGAAGTTGTCAAGGCAACATGTCAGTACTATGCGGCCATGCATGAGGAAACACCATCTCAGTGCTTGGTAGAGTCTTTTGCCATTTACCCAGATGCTGTTCCTTCTGTCTTTGAGGATGCTGAGTTGTCTTCTTATGGTGTTTTCACAGTTCAGAAGTACAGTGACACTGATTTAGCCAGATTACAGCGAGAAGATCCCTCAATTAGCATTATTATTAAGTCACTTGAGTCTGGGGAAAATGTATCTGAACTGAAAGCAAAAATGCCAGAGCTGCTTTTGATGCTCGAAGAGGTCAGTCACTTGAAACCCAGGGACTCAGGTCTCTTATACTGGAAATGGCCACTGTAAAAACCAGACCCAATACCAACTTGTTTTTCCATGTGTTGAGAAAATCTGTTCTCACCAGTCTTCATGACAAGATAGGTCATCTCTGAATTGAACGCACACTTGAGCTGGTCAGGTCCAGGTTTTATTGGCCAAAGATGTCATCAGATGTTGAGTCCAAGGTTAAAACGAGTCCATAGTGTGTTAAGTGAAAATGTCAACCAGAAAGGGCAGCACCGATGGTCAGTATTCAGACCTATGTCTATGTGAACAGTTTTTTGTTCACTATGGGTTTCCCGAGTGCCATTATAGTGATCAAGGCCGTGATTTAAAATCTCAGCTAATTAAAGAGCTTTGTGCCTTACTGGGAACAAAGAAAGTCTGGACAAGTCTGTATCATCCCAGAGGTAACCCAGTAGATCAATTCAACTGTACACTTTTTAGTATGTTGAGAACCTTATGCGAGAAAGAGAAGTCCAGATGGCGTATGTCAAGCCCTTGACACATATAACTGTACAAAGAATGAGGTGACTGGTTATTCCCCATATGAGCTTATGACATAGCTTTTGATTACCTGTAAAAGGAACATCATACACATCACATTCACAATATGTGAAGAACCTGAAGTCAAACCTGAATGCCAAAAATGTGGCTGACAAGAACAAAAAGAGGTTTGACATGAGAGTGAGAGAGTCTTGTCTGGAAATAGGAGATAGAGTTCTCGTACTTAACCTCCAATTCCAAAGCAAGCATAAACTTGCCGATTGATGGGAGCCCACTGTGTACATTGGCTGAAGAATTACACTGTCTGCCCTGCCAGTCAGGATGGACCAACCCAAACATCGCACAGGGATCTGCTACTCCCATGTGGATTCCTTGCCGATGAAGAAGAGGAACTCGAACAACCTGTGCATGTTTCTAGATATAGGACCAGACAGTATGACTGTTTGTGGTCATATCCTCTGAGATTCGAGACAGAGACAAGAATTTTTCAGCCTTCCACCTTGATTTCAACTGCAAATGTTACACAGGCTGAAAATGAATCAAGTTCTCAGATTCATTTCTCATCAGCATTGGGAAGCTTATCAGGAAACGCTTTTGAAAGTATACCTGAACCTGGACACAGTGATTCACCTATTGAACAGGCCAAGGACCCAATGACTGCAGAAGACCCAAGTGTGATAAACCCTGATGTACCAGAAGATGCTCAACCTGAAAGAAATGACATTCTCAGTCCCCTGCCAAATCTAGCTGATTTGGTTGATGCTTCTCAGGCAGATGATCAAGCACTCACCGGTACTGATACTAATCCTGAAGAAATTACTGATCATGTTAGTGAACAAGATCATAACACCTTACGTAGGTCTGAATGCGAGAGAAGAGCACCCAGAACATTTACTTATCCTTAGTTAGGTAACCCCCTGATTTCTTTTGCCCAGACTGTTCTGGAGAGTTTTAATAGAGTTTTAGTTAAAGCAATTGAGGGTAATCCTACCCATTAGAGAGAGTCATGAAGGGAGTCATGCCTATTTAGAGGGGAGGGTGTAACCCTTTTGATAAATAGGTTTAAGAAAAATAGATAACTACTAGTAGTACTAATAACAATAGTAATAATAATAATAATAATTTTTATTATTATTATATTATCATTAATAATTATTATAAAATAAATAATCACCAGTCATCATATGAATAGGAAGTTCATAGAAGTTGCAATTACATACTTTTATTTTGAAACACAGATACTCCGCGATACACAGAGTAATTTTTCGTTGGTTAGAGCGTGTGATGAACAGAAAAGATGGCCATTTTACATGCGCCATTATTGGCTGTTTCTGTAAACCCAACCTTGCTAAAGGTGATAAGCTGATACAAACGTGGTAGTTATGGGAAAGTGTGAAAGTTGCTGCTGCTCAGGATGAGAAATGTCGGATTCAGGTCTCAGTTAGCTAACCTGTTCATTATTTACATTAATGGGATGTATCCATGCATTTTGTATTTTGGTTGAGCTTATGCTTAGAAAATGTTGATAGAAAAATGTAAATGCATGTGATGTGTTTATTTAAATAATTTATGCTGAAATGAACTAATCTTTTAGTACGAATGTAACCTGTTGCAGTTATTTGAATTCTAAGTATTCTAGCTTATTACTTGTACTTGTCAACTGGAGGGTATTCACTACTATTCAGCATGTAGATTTATGTGCATTTCTGTAGATATTTATTTTGACATACTGGAATTTAATGTTGTACAACATGTGAACAAATGAGCATTTTATAGATAAATGTAGTAACCTGTAAAAAGTTATAAAACTTAACAAAGGTTATAACCCGGTTGTAAATACAGGCCAAGTTTTTGTTGCATTTAAAACTCCTGGAGGAATGACTCATCTGAATGGATGGCAAACCAACCCAGTTAATCATTGAACAATGAATCCTGCCACTGAAGGAGCCAGGTGCTACATCTGACTTGTGGTAGGATTGTACCATCCTCGGATATCCACACACTAGGACAGTGACACTGACTTGTTTTACTGACTAAGGTGACATGATTAGCACTCAAACGAGGACGAAAAAAGAAACTAAAGTTCCAAGGACAATATATTTTGTTTATTGTGAATTGTATTTTTGCTAATTATATAATTGAGTTACTAAGGTCAAAATAATTTTAACCCTGGTGTGTGTCTCTGCTCATTGCGATGAACTCTGCTCCTTATGAATCTAGAGCGAAGGTATATTTACCCAGGGGCAGGTTACACCAGATTACTTGAAGATTAAATTCAGTTCCAGTCTTCAGTCTCCTCAGTGATCTCTACTTGTCTTGTATTCAGTATGGTTTGTTTGAGTACTAAAGTAAAGTGGAGGACATTTCTGTTACCCCCCCTTTCTCTATCTCTCTCTCTCTCACTCTCTCTTTCTCTCTCCTTTAACATTCTCCACACTGTCACTTCCTGGTTTGTCCAAATTATGATGAACACTGAAATGAAAATTTAAATCCTGTAGCCATTTTTCTGAACTCACACTAAGAGAGAAAGATCGTGTTTGTTTTACCAGAAATGAGGAGTTACTTCCTAGTTGTGTGTATTTGGGTGTGTGAGCAGGTGAGAGAAGGAGCTCAACCACAGAGAGGTTATGAGTACTCAGCTGTCATAGGAGACATTATTTATGACAGTTTTATGTTGTTCAGGAGGCTCACAGCTTTAATCACTAAAGTTACAGTAACAGTATAAATGTAGCTGATTTCAGAGGTAAAAAAAAAATCTATGCAGTATTAAAGGTGGCAAATATTAAATCAGTGTTAAAATCCTTATTTTAAAAAAGTAATGGATTTAAGTGATTTGTAGGTCATTTACATGGCGTATTTACCCGAAATATGCACACTATGCATTTAAGCATTAATGTACTGACCTCCTGACAATTAAATATCTCAAAGAGAAATACTTCTTTCTTTTAAATCACATAGTGTTACTGATCCAAAATCCACCCAGAAACCAGCATATATGGGCTGAGTGAATGTGGTGTGGACTCTGTGGAGGAGCTTCATCGTGTCAGAGATGGAGGACAGAGTTCCTGCACTGTGATCCTCCTATTCTGGAGGATGATGGATCAGTCTGAATGTTGTTGTGAGAGACTCCAGGACTGATTGTTGAGTCCAAACCCACACTCTGGCTTGAAATGTTTAGACTTCAGAGGGTTAATTAAATCATGAAAACTTAAATTCTAGCATTTTAATTAAAATTCTAGCAGGCAGAGTAAATTCTCTGCACTAACATTTTACCATTTTAAATCCTTCTTCATTAAAGTCCAAAGCTCAGCGGGAATTTCAGCCCTGATTTACAACGTGAACAGACTGACAGCCGCTGTGGACCAGCTGGAGCACATGCTGTATGAGGCAGACAAAACATGTGATAAGAAAAAGAAGGTATGTGATATAGTTCTTGCATTAAACAGTTCATTTAGAAATAATGTACAGAAATAATGAGTCATGATGTTCATGCTGCATGATGAATCACTGAGGTGTGATAATAATAATAATAATAATAATAATAATGATAATAATAATAATTATTATTAATATTATTCAGTTCTGTTATCAGTGCCTGTGAATAATAACAGAACCTTAACTGCAACATGTACTAGTAACTATCATTATTCAACTAGTTTAGGTTTGTCCAGCCCCAGATTACTGCTGTCACAAACTCGTGTTTAACATTAACAACAACAATTTGCTCTAAATCCTTTTGTTTTGCCATTGAAAATAATATCAAAGTATTATAAGCTAAATATAAATAAACAAACTAAATATGTAGCGAAAATGTAGCATTTTTTGAGAAACCAGAGAGAAGTAATTGCTTGTAGCTTTAACAATCCAGAGAAAATGTCATTTTGGAATACTGAATAACAGAGAAAATGTAATAAAATAAGAAGAAAACATAATATTTCATTGTTTATTGTTTAATATTATGCCGCTGTATATATATAAAAAAATAATTTAGTAGTATTAATGTGTAGTATATACTGTCTAATTTTATATTCTGCAAAATACAAAGTAATAAACACGCTAAGGTCAAAACACAATAAAGCAAACGGACGATGACCGCTTTGTAATGCTAAATCAAAGCTAGTCAAAACTCAGCAAAGAACTGAACAACCTGAGAGTCTAAGTAGGTTGGAAAACAGGTGCAAACAATCAGTATCCGGGTGATTGGGAATGTGGGTAAGTCACATGACTCTGGTTAGGAGGCTTGTGGGAGTCAGATGCATCATGGGAGTTGAAGTTCTGTTCAGCTTCGGGGCTGAAGAGAAGCATGACAGTCCCAATCGTGTACTACACACTAATACTACAGTGTATACTACACACTAATACGATACAGTATAAACTCCACACTAATACTACAAAGTATATATTACACACTTATACTATGGAGTATATAATATACTATACAGTATATACAACAGCATTTTATAAAGCAATACACAATGAAATGTTATGTTTTCTTTTTTTATTACAATTTTACAAACTCTCTGGATTGTTAAAGCTACGAGCTATTACTTCTGTCTGGTTTCTCAGAAATGCTACATTTTCGGTAGAGGACTGTGATTACTTTTATACTGTGGCACAAATACAACACTCTGCTCTTAGCAAAATGCAATCACATGCTTTGTGTTCTGTTATTTTAGTTATTTGAATTTATTGTTGTACAATTATTTAAAATTAGCATTTTATATTTAATACTACACAACTTGTTTATATATTAAATATATTATATATTAAATACTACACAACTACTTATTTTGGATTACACAATCTCACAATAGAACTTATCGTCCAGCTGAGCCAGAAGCCAGCATACAGAGGCTGAGTGAATGTGGTGTGGACTCTGTGGAGGAGCTTCATCGTGTCAGAGACGCTGTAGAAGGACAGAGTTCCTGCACTGTGATCTACATACACTCCTATTCTGGAGGATGATGGACCACTGAGATCAGTCTTAATGTTGTTGTGAGAGAAAGTGAGAGAATAAGAAGAACAACACAGACTCCAGGACTGATCGTTGAGTCCAAACCTACACTCATTACCCCGTCCTTTCCTCCTGATGTCTTTATATGAGACTGATATTTCCACAACTTGATCATGGCTCCACTCCACCTCCCAGTAACAGCGTCCACACAAACTTTCCTTACACAACACCTGACAGTAAGAATCAAATCTCTCTCGATGATTAGAGTACCACTGCTCTCTCTCACTGTATTTCACCACTCTGTTATTCTCAGACAGAATGAGGTTACGATGTACCGTGTTCTGATCCAGAGTCAGATAACAGAAATCTAAAATAAAAGAGAAAAACAAAGTGAACAATGTGAACATGTTGGGTTTAATA
>JAOVVF010000025.1:1723509-1736043 GCA_028565595.1 Duopalatinus emarginatus | reverse complement strand
TCCCTCGAGAGAAATGGTCGAATTCTCCGGATGTTGTGAAGGAGAAACCTGCATGACCGAGCCAAGTTAGCAACATGGCCAGAGAAGGAGAGTTGGTCATCTATAGCAACTCCCAGACTACGTACCTCTGTGACGGGAGTGATCATGGTTTTCTCAAAGGAAATTGAGAGATCATGATTACATCCATCTACTCCTGGGATGTAGAGCAGCTCTGTCAACGTGATCTGGTGTATTGATCACCATCCTATGCTGTGGTGTGGTGTGGTGTGGTGGTGCCGCTGGGACTTTCAACCCCTCTGCCTTTTGATCGGTAACCCAGAGCCTTAACCACTAAGCTACCACTGGCCCAAAGCAGTGGTAATGCTCCACTCCAGATGGCCAACATACTACAGTGGTATAAAAGCAATGACCTTATCTGTACGTGGGCCACTATACACTTGCCATTGCCATATAACTGCTCCACTATGTGACTACAGTGGACACCTTTTTGTCATAATTGGCTTGTAATCTTCAAACTGTGTCTACATGATGAACATGACACGGTGTACAAGCAGAAATAATAGATTTCAATTTTGTAGATTAAAGACTGATTAGCTATGGAGCCTAGAGATAATGCATTTTATGACTAACTTGAGCACACATACACTGACACACACACACACACACTATCATGCTATCACAGGCATGAGTGCTGAAACAGTGAGTGTTCAAGAAGCACAGCCAAAAGATCAGTCAAAAGTAAAGTTAATAACATTGGTATTCTTAGTACAGTGGCACCTGTCAAAGAGTGTGATGCAAACAGTCGGTTCTTAAAGCTGATGTGTTGAAAGCAAAAAAAAATGGGCAAACCTAAGGATGTGGGTGACTTTGACAATTGTGATGTCTAGACGTCTGAGTCAGATCATCTCCAATATAGCAGGTCCTGTGGCTTGTGTCCCAGTATACAGTGATTAGTGCCTACCAAAAGTGGTCCAAGGAAGGACAACCAATGAACCAGCAACAGGATCATGGACACCCAGGACTCACTGATGTACGTTGTGGGTGAAGGCTAGACAATCTGGTCTGATCCCAAGAAGATCAACAGAAGGATTTGTTGCTAACATCTTGGTGTCAGATACCACAAAACACCTTCAGAGGTCTTGTGGAGTCCATGCCTTGACACGTCAGAGCTGTTCAGGCGGGTGGTGTTAATGTTATGACTGACTGGAGCCATTTTTATCATATTTGTAAGCTGTGATTAATGTGATAATTTAAACGAAATTAAAAGATTTTGCTACACTACCATTACATTTATGTCAGTGCTCAGCGTCTTCTTATCACATTAGTTTTTAACTGATCATTTTATATATTTTTTGTTGTTATAATTATAGTTGACCTTTATTTATTTTTTTATTCAGCACTGTATTTATTTATTTATTTATTTAATGGGGGGTTATTAAGTTTCATGCTTGTGATTAAAGGCAATATTACATTACATTGTTTCAGACAATATCACTCAAAACCAATCTGGCAACCTCGGACTGTGTCTGTGATTTGCATAAACTTTTAAGGTATCCAGAAGCTGCATAAACCAAGTCTGAATACATGTACACTGAACTTCCAGAAAAACTGGAACACCGGGTAGGTACACAATACTTGGTAGCACCACCATACCATGCCCAGTCCTCACGCTGATTTTCTGTTGATGCCTCAGCATTGAATTCCAATGTTACTGTGGATGAGGCAGCTCATCCTATATGCATGAAACGATTCTTGCTAGCTGATGTTGCTCATGTTCTTCTGTAGTCTTTTTACGTCCACATGACTGTCGTAGGCTCGAGGTTTTGCCAGAATACTTGTAGTCATGGTACACCTATGACATAGTCATGGGTAAAAATCCAAACCTTGCCTCTACCTCTAAAATGCTATGACCCACCTCATGACTATAAAACCGTGCTGAAGTCGCTTAAATCGCGATAACGTGCCATTCTCGTTGGAGAAACGGCTCTGGAAGCTTTCTGAGATGTCTATCACTTTATATACACACCAGCAGAAAACCCATTGATGCACATAGACAAGGTTACTGTATTTGCTGTATTTGCATAGGCTCGTCTATACCACTGTACCTTGACCACATAAATATCGATGCAATATTCAGACTTAAGTCGCCAAGTCTGAATACAGCCCTTAGTGAAAGAGAAAGAAGGTCAAGAGCACAACTCTCTGGATGAATCCAAGGCTACAAAACTATTAGAGTGAAACCATATAGAACATTTCCAGCTCTGGTCCTCAGAAACTGTTTGTATTATTGCAGTGGAGCTCAAATCATCCTATACACATATTCATACACCATTTGTTTGCATGGTAGTGAGATTTTAGCAAAAGTACAACCTGGAAATTGCTTAAAATTTGCAACACAAAATGAAAAACTCAATTTCAACAGCAACAAAAACAACACAATCATGAAGTACCGACAAGTACGACAATTAGCAGCAACACCTGCTCGTCTCCTGTCGATACGTATTACATTCTCATAAATAACACATCTTTATTGTGAACACATTTTTAACGCTTTATGAGTTTTCTGCTTCGTTTCTTTGGCAAGTCCGACATCCTGTTCGCCTCCTGATCTTCATATTAAAGCACCAGTAAAAAAAAGTCATTTTAAATTAGCACAGCAGTGACAGCAACATGGTGTCACAAGTCTCCAGTGTGGTTTCTTCAATAAATCATTCACGTTTACAATCATTTTCTACAATTATCTCCACCCCCACCCCCCAACCATCAACCTTTAGTTACATTCTTCATGGCTCTTATTAAAATTTTGTATTATGCCCCACTAAAGAGCTCTGAGGCGGGCAAGTGAACCTCAGAGCTATGGTCCGATCAGGGTGAGGGCTGAGTGTTGGCCTCCAGCAGCTCCAGGAAGAGTTTGTGCATAGGAACCCGGCCGTCCTGCTTGATGCTGCAGAAGTACTGCACGGCCTTGGCCGAGGTCTGCCGCAGTAGGGGGAGGGTCATGATCAGTTTGCCAGCCCTTCGCGGGTCATCGCCGTGACAATGTCGTTCATAGTCTTGCAAGGCTTCATGCAAGCAGTCTTGCAGTTTCTGGACCGCCTCAATGTCCTCGATATGCATAGAGTCTGAGACAAAAACAAGGTGGGTTAACTGTTGTAAGCTAACAAAAAACCAGTGACAAGTGAAATGGATAACATTGATTAACTTATTACATTGGCACCTGTTACGGATGGAATACATTAGGCCACAGGTGAAAAGGCAGTTCTTGACACTAATGTGCTGGGAGCAGAAAAAAATGGGCAAGCATATGGATCTGAGTAACTTTGACAAGGACCGAATTGTGATGGTTAGACTGGGTTAGATTGATCATCTCTGAAAACAGCAGGTCTTGTAGGGTATTCCTGGTATGCAGTGGTTAACACTGACCAAGCATGGTCCTGGTAAGTACAACCAGTCAAGAGGCAACAGGGTCATGGGTGCACAAGACATGGGCGAATGGGGTATGGGGAACGCATAGGGAATAAAGGCTGAACCATCTGATCTAATCCTACAGAAGATCTACAGAATCTCTTGTTTATGTCTTGTTGCCAAATACTGGAGAACATCTTCAGAGGTCTTGAGTAGTCCATGCTTTGGGTCAGAGCTGTTTAGGTGGGTGGTTTTAGTGTAATAACTAATTGGAATATAATTTTAATGGCGCTAACATTTCATAACCTTCATCTCAGATTCCAGTTCCAACAGAACTTGGGGACCTGATGTGGTTCTGTACTGTTGAAGCTTATCTGCCATCAGTTTTGCTGTGTTGTGCTTTTCAAGATGCTTTTCTGCTCACCTTGTTTGTAAAGATTGTTTCTGTGGTTTATGTTTTGCGCTGCTGCAACACGATTGGCAGATATATATAATCGCAATATCAACATTCACTGACTCACTTCAGGGAAAGTTGCCGGTTCGATCCCCAGTACCAACAAGACATGACTGAATTGCCCTTGAGCAGGACATCTAACCCTCTAATGCTTGCTGGGCACTGTGTATAGGGAACCCCCTGCTCCAGGCAAGTCAACTGATTCATGTGCGTGCAACCACATTAGGTCAGTTGTGTCACTTTCACTTTCATAGGCGTGTATATTTGTACCTGAGTTGGCAAGCGCAATGGCCTTGAGCGTGACAAACTCCTCCGTCTCGAGGCCCATGGTTCTGTACTTCCTGACAAGCTGCAGTATAGCCGTGTGGAGTTCGAGCAAACCAGTTCGCTTCGCCTGCTCAGCATCCATCACATAGTCCTCTGCGAACACCAGGCTGTCATGAGCGTCCAGCGAACGGAAGACCACGCGCAGGATCAGGATCTCCATCCATGCACTTTGCAGGAGACGCATCTGGTCTGGCAGAGAAAGACTGGAGAAACCTGAATGAAGAAAAAAAGGAAGAAAAGAAAGTCATTCAGAGGTTTTGGTAAGTATTAATAACATACAGGAAGGAGTGTGGGAACTGATCACACTCAACCACTAAAGGCATGGACTCCACAAGACCTCTGAAGGTGTTCTTCAGTATCTGGCACCAAGGCATTACAACTAGCAACAAACACGTCTGTGGATCTTTGGTTGGACCGGACAAGACTGTCTAGACTTCAACAATAAGCCTCGGGCATCCATTACCCTGTCTCTGGTTCACAGGCTGTCCTCTCTTTGTCCACTTTGGGTAGGTACTAACCACAAGATACCAGGACATACAAAGAAATGTGCTGACCCAGTCGTCTAACCATCACAATCAGAGCGCAGAAACTCATGTTAACACCAATAAGCCATAACATTAACACCGCTTGCCTAAATAGCCAGCTCTGACCTGTCGAGGTTTGGACTCTGCAAGACATCTGAAGGTGTTCTGTGTATTTCTAACACCAAGAGACACCAAGCAACTTATCCTTCAATGGATCTTCTTTGCCATTGGACGAGACAGTCTAGCCTTCATCCACATTACATTTACATGCCCAAGGACCTTTATTGGTGTAGCACAGACACGTTGCCCAGACCGGCAATCGAACTCAGGTCACTCAAATGGGAGTCAATAATGTTTCCACTGTACCACACATACACACAAATACACATCAGTGAGTCTTGGGCGTCCATGACTCTGTTGTCAGTTGACTAGTTGTCCTTGCTTTGGACGACTTTTGGTAGGTCTTAACCACTGTATACTGGGACACACCCTACAAGACCTGACCCAGTCGTCTAGACATCACAGTTTGGCCTATGCCAATTTTTCCTGTGCTTCCCAAACATTAACTTTGAGAACTGACTGCTGACTTGGCGTCTAATATATCCCACCCCCTGGCAGGTGCTACTGTAATGAAGTTATACTTATATAACACCTTTCAAGAAACCCAAGGGCGCTTTACAATCAACACTCAACCAACACACCCTGGCAAAATGAGTCAGCCAATTATGCACAGCGTACCCTCAACCAGGAACCACTGTCCATCCTGGAGGACTGCAACGGGCAGTAGGGGGTTCACCCAGAATAGAGTGCCAATCTATATCTGGGCATATAATCACTTGCATACATTCATACACATTAATCCATACATAAGGGTAATTTAGAGTAGCCAATTAACCTACCCTCCATGTTTTTGGACTGTGGGAGGAAACCAGAGTCCACGCAGACAAGAGAAAACATGGAAACTTAAACCCAAGGCCCTAGCGTTGAGACCACCAAGCCAACATGCTGCCCCAAATGAGCTTCTGTGGTTTTGACGTTTAGGTTGATGGCTGTTTACTTGTAAACAAGTATGTTACTAATCTACTATGCCAATACACAAGCATTAAAGTCAGCTAGCATGCTAGTAATGTCTCAACTGGAGACTGCACTGATGTTCCAGCTCTTAGTTTAAGAAGAAGTAAAGCTTAATGCCTGCAAGGAATCTGCTGAGCTGCACAGCACACACACACACACACACACACACACACACACACACACACACACACACACACAAATGCATGCTCACTCACACACCTGGTTTGGGGGGACTTTGTTTTGTAAGCATTACTTTATAGGTGAGTGTCAACATAAAAACAGGTGCCAGCCCATTTAGAAAGAGAGTGTGTGTGTGTGTGTGTGTGTGTGTGTGGTTATTTCTGTTGCAAGTGTGTGTCATGTTATTTGTCGCTGATAATGCAGATAGCTTTAGAGAACACACACACACACACACACACACACACACACACACAAACACACACAGTTTGTTAGCAAGAAATATAGAGGGCAGTGATGTGTGTGTGTGTGTGTGTGTGTGTGTGTGTGTGTGTGTGTGTGTGTGTGTGTTGTACCAGGAAGGTGTTTGGCCCAGCCAATGTTAAGCACCAGTTCACGATCGGCGAGATCACACAGCGTGGTCAAGGCTTTGATGTCATCATCAGGGAGGGCGGGGTCTGGCATGGCATACACCTTCTCTGGCTCCGCCCCCAGCAGGTGAGACACCACCTTGTTCTCAGTGTTGTAGGACTCTGAGACACACACACACAGTTTAGTGGAAAGTTGTGTGTACAATGTAGTGTGGTTGTGTGTTGTAAAGTAAAAGGTGTTTAATAGGTGTATAACGAGGTGTGTGTGTGTGTGTGTGTGTGTGTTTGTTTGTGTGGTACCTGTGCGTGTTCTTTTGTGTGTTTGTGGTAGCTGCATGTTGAGGTAAGAGTTGCTGTTTGAGTCCATGGCACGTTTGTATTTCTGACGACCTCCTCGAACTCTGTCCAGACGTACACCTGAACACACACACACACACACACACGCACACACACACGCACACACACACACACACACAAACACACACAAACACATTTATTAAGAATACTAATGAATGACAAAAGCACTACGGGGATCACATGGGATGCGGAGGGCATAACACATAATAACACAGTGATTGTGTGTGTGTGTGTGTGTGTGTGTGTGTGAGAAAGAGAGAAAGAGAGAGAGAGAGATTTGCTGTGTTTGTGCAAATGTGTGTTCTATGACAGCCTTTGACAGCTGTACACTGTGTGAGTTTCCTCAGATGTGTGTGTGTGTGTGTGTGTGTGTGTGTGTGTGTGTGTGTGTGTCCTTGAGTTAAAGCTGCATTAAGTTTAAAAGCAGGTGTGAGATTAATTGGATTTCATTATGACTATTGATCTGCGGTGTCGCCTTCGATTAAGCCATGATGAGTGTCTCGGCTTTTACGCTTATGATCCCTCCGTCCAGTCCCTGTCTGTCTCTCCCTCCCTCTCTCTATCTGTCTGTCCTGTCTGTCGGTTTATGTCTGTCTATCTGTGTGAGCGTGAGTGTATCTCTCCCTGTCTCGTTCTCTCTAATAACCATGTGTGTTTGTGTCTCTTTGTCTATCTATCCGTTTCTCTCTCTCTTTCACCGTGTCTGTCTCTCTGTGTATCTTTGTATCTGTCTCTCTCTCTTTTTTTCTGTCTCTCTCTCACTGTGTATTTGTCTCTCTGACTTTTTGCCTGTCCATCTTTCTGGTGCATCTTTAAGCATTTAGCACACCAGCTATTATCAGCTTTAGTTAGGGGTGTGGCCTAAATATGGGGCGTGGTCCAAATATGGGATTGTAGGGTGTGGGGGTGTGGTCTTAAGGTAAGTGTTGCCTCAGTGTAGGAGGTCTAAATATAGGGGGTGTGTAGGAGGCCTAAATGTAGGGGTGTGGCCTAAATGTAGGAGGTGTGACCGAAATGTAGGAGCTGTGGTCTCAAGGTTAGAGATGTGACCTAAATGTAGGTGTGGCTTCAATGTAGGACGTGTGGCCTCAATGTAGGAGGTATGGCCTAAATGTATGGGAGTGGCCTCAATGTATGGGGGTGGCTTGAATGTAGGAGATGTGGCCTAAAGGAAGGAGGTATGGGCTCAGTGTAGGAGGTGTGGCCCTAACTGTAGGAGGTGTGGCCTAAATGTAAAGTGTATGGCTTAAATGTAGGAGGTGTGGCCTAAATGTAGGAGATGTGGTCTGAAGGTTGGAGGTGTGATCTAAATGTAGGGTGTGTGGCTAAAATGTAGGAGGTATGGTCTCAGTGTAGGAGGTGTGGCTTAAATGTAGGAGGTGTGGTTTAAATGTAGGAGGTGTGGCCTAAATGTAGGAGGTATCGACTGAAGCTAGCTTTTTACTTTTACACACACCTTCTCGCAACATTCCCACCGAAATACATTTGGTGAAGCGACAGGCCTGGCAGGATTTTCTCCTCCTCTTAGTAATCTCACACTCACTGCTCGCTGGACATGTGTATTCAATACTGCCTAGAGAGAGAGAGAGAGAGAGAGAGAGAGAAAGAGAGAGAGAAAGAGAGAGAGAGAATTAGATTAAATTTGCTGTGTACATTAGTATGCTGCATAGCAGAGGAACACATTTCCAGACCTTGAATAGTGCGTTTGAAGAAGGCTTTGCAGGCCTCACAGGACGCCACACCGTAATGAAACCCAGACGCGACGTCTCCACACACCAGACACAAGCGCTTGGGCCCCGAGTTCATTTCAAACTCACTCTTCACCTGGATCTCAGGAACCAAATTGGGCCTAAGCTCCGCCCCTGAGGTACGATACGAACCCGGGGACGCCACGCCTCCACCGTCAACTCTTGTTAAGGAGCCGTAGCTGTCCAACGACGATCCTTCAGGACTGTGCTGCATCAGGGAGGCGGGGCTCGCAGGCTCGGCCTTGACGAAGGCGGGGCAATGAGCGCTGATGGGCATCATATCCAGGAAGCTGTATGGGAAAAAAAAAACAAGTGTAGTGAATAACACATCATGAAAGGGTTTTTTATTTTTTTATTTTGCAGAATGTAAGAAATCCCAGAAAAAAATTCCATTGTGTCAGCATGAAAATTCCGCTTTAAAGGCAGGAAAATAGAGGAACACCTCACACGTGACGGCTGGGCGGCTTCGTTCTCACAGAAATCACCTCCCACTTTCCCACGTTTGGATTTCACTCATGTTTACAGTATACACACACACACAATTACCAGACCATACATGTTAATACCTGTCCATTAGAATTCAACCAGGAGGGTGGCACCACCCCCATCACACACACACACACACACACACACACACACTTCTGGAAGGCTGCCAGTAACGTGAGTCCGAAGCTGATTTGGCTTTTCCGTGGGAACTAGCCGATTTAGACCTGACTGACCTGCGCCACAATCCCATAAGTCTCTTTCCACCACTTCTGCCTGAGAAACACCAACACACACACACACACACAGACCTCTTACCCATGCACCATGCAAACAAAAAACACTTACACACTTCATTTTTTTAGTGTGTTGTCTGTAAATCCCACACACTGAGAAGCTTTTTTTTCTCACAGAGAAGTGAAGAGTTCTCGGTTCCTCCAGCAATTTCATCCTCTAGTTACGAGATTCAAAGGTAAAATAAAAGTCCCAGAGTTTTAATTCACACACGCACAATCACGCTTAATAACAACACAGTACATGTTGCGTCGCCATGAAATCATCAGATTTAAACCTTGGGGGGGGGGGGGGTAACCGGTCTCGAGATCAGAAGATCCCGGGTTCGATCCCCGCACAGGGCAAGACAACTGAGGTGCCCTTAAGCAAGGCACCCAACTCCCCCAACTGCTCCGCCGGGCGCAGTGGCTCCGAGCAAGTGTGTTCACTGCCCCCTAGTGTTCACTGATGTGTGTGTGTTTTACTACTCGGATGGGTTAAATGCGGAGCTCACGTTCATTTGTGTTCAAACCCAGCAGGCAAATAGTTCACCTTTATTTCATTTCAATGTAAAACACTGTGTTACACTGTGTTGCTAGGAAACCGTTACTCTGCAACGTATTATAACATGACGGTTATCCTCAGTCTGGCTACCTTTAGCTAATCTTATCGAGGTTTATTATGTACACCGATCAGACATAACATTAAAGCTACTAAAGCACTGACAGGTGACGTGAATGACATTTAGTATCTTGTACTGGTACACTTGGTAGGTTCTGCATGGGAGAGTAAGACAGGGCATTGGACTGTACAAGCCCACAATTGTACGATCTGGTGACTTTGGTGTCAATGGCAAAACCACAAAACTCAGATGAGCGTTCCTCTTACCATAATGTGGAAGAGGCCAAACCGATCATGTAATGAATGTAAGGCATCAACGGGTGGAACTCATCACACATAGTGTTCACCTGTCAGATGTTTGTAGATGTACCAGGGGTCCCATGGAATGGCAGCTAAACAAACCCCACACCATTGTAATGCTTATACGGACAGTTTTGCATAGGATCGTCTGTACCAGTTTTCTGGCACTTTGGTGTATTAGACAGCAAGTGAACAGTCAGTTCTCAAAGTGTTGTTGGACAAGTGTAAGAGTGTCCAAAACAGCAGGTCTTGTGAGGCATGTCCCAGTATACAGTGGTTAGTACCTTCCAAAAGTGGTCCAAGGAAGGCAACCAGTGAACCATGGCTGCCCAAGTCTCACTGATTTGCATTGAGTTTAAGGCTAGACTGCCTGGTCTGATCCTACAGAAGATCCACAGAAAGATCTGTTGCTAACGTCTTGGTCCCGGATACTACAGAGCACCTTCTGAGGTCCGGTAGAGACCAGGCCTTGATGGGTCAGAGGTGTTTTGGCAGGTGGTGTTAATGTTATGACTGATCTGTGTAGGTTATGTCTCGTTCAGTATCGTCACCTCTTAGGTTTTACCAGGATAAAGTCATACTAACGGACTCGCGTGCCAGGATCCGGAGCGTTATCAGTCGCTCTGACGCTCGAAAAACTTCTTTAACGTGTGCCGCATTTCCGCCGACCCTTTTCCTCATATCTGTCGCTTGTGTAAACCGCGTGTGATGTCGTTGCGTCTGACGTGCGTAACGTGTGTTTGCTGTTCCGCTTTTATCTGATAACACTGGAAGTACCATGACTCCAGCGTTCCTTTCAGAGACTTTAACACAAACAGGACACTCTTAAAGAATTTAAGGGTTCCAGGCTTCCTCAGGAACACGCTGTTGTAGGGTTCTGCATAGGGTTTCCTCCAGACTGAGGTCTAGAAATCACTCAAATTGGAGATGCGCAGGCTTTGGTCTTAGAGAGATTTTTGTTAAAGGTAAAAAAAAGGTCTGTTGTCAAGTCCACATGAAGTGAAGACAGAGGACAAACTGTTAGTGTGTAAATCAAAGGATGTTTTGTTGACCACACACTGATCAGCCATAACATAAACACCATCTTCCTAAACAGCTCTGATCTATTGAGTCATTGACTCCACATGACCTCTAAAGGCATTCTGATAGATCTTGGACCAAGATACCTTGAATCTGTGGATCTTCTCTGGAATCAGACAGGCTCAGACAGGCTACCCCACCCCCCCACCCCTCCAGGGAGACTTGGGCACCCATGGTTCCCTGATTGTCCTTCACCTTTGGTTGGTATTAGCCAAGGTATGCTGGGACACACCCCACAAGACCTGTTGTTTTGGAGATGATCTGATGATATACAGTCATCGAGACGTCACAATTTGGTCACTCGTGTTCTTACAATTGCCCATTTTTCCTGCCTCCAACACATCAACTTTGAGACCGGACTGTTCACTACTTTCCTATATTGTCCCACCCATTTACAGTTGCCATCCATCTGCATTAATGAAAATTGGAAGGCTAGGTGAGTGTTGTTATGATTACATTGACACATAGGGGTGTCGCCAGCATAATTCAGTGTCGCCAGTTCACCTGACGGATTTTGGTAAGGTGGGAGGAAAAACAGAGAATCCTGGAGGCGACTAATGACTCGTAATGTAGCTGATTATACACCAATCAGCCAGAACATTAGCACTACCTGCCTGAAAGTGCCTAGACCCAGGTTCAGACACAAGACCTGTCCGACATGTCCTGCATGAGTAACTACATGTGGGGTACCACGGGCCAAACTACCCCTTTAAAGACACGAGGCACTTAGAGAGGAACAAGAAGAGAATTATACAACCTATGAAGATATATGATTATAGCAAGGTAGAAGATTTTTCATCAGGTGTGTGTGTGTGTGTGTGTGTGTGTGTGTGTGATATATATGACCTCTTGTCATATTAAAAGCATTTTGATATATGAACAATTATTTCATCCATACATTCAGCAGCCATCAATTTAGCCCTGAAGAGAGCAAGTGCTTTGACCATCAGTGTGTGTGTGTGTGTGTGTGTGTGTGTGTTATATTAATACATACTGACAATGTGACCCAAAAAAGTAATAAAAGTAATTAACCTTTAACAGGAAGTAGATTTATACAGAGGGATGAGGGAGGTGAGAGAAGAAGAAGAAGAGCAAGAGAGAGAAAGAAAAAGAGAGAGAGAGAGGGAGAGATGGAGAGGAAGAAAGAGAGAGAGAGAAAGAGAGAGAGAGAGAGAGGAAGAAAGAGAGAGAGAGAGGGAGAAAGAGAGAGAGGAAGAAAGAGAGAGAGAGAGAGAGAGAGAGAGAGAGAGAGGGAGAGAGAGAGAGAGAGAGAGAGAGAGAGGGAGAGAGAGAGGGGGAGAGAGAGAGACAGGTAGAGAGAGAGAGACAGGTAGAGAGAG
>JAOVVF010000025.1:1651315-1664482 GCA_028565595.1 Duopalatinus emarginatus | reverse complement strand
CTCCTAACACTATGTTGGCCTCCTGTAATACCAGTAACCTTGTAAGTCGCTCTGGATAAGAGCGTCTGCCAAATGCCTTAAATGTAAATGTATGTCATAAATGGAAATGTAACAGGTAATAGATCAGGTCAGTATAGTAGACGTTTCTCTTAATTCATCTCACGCTAACGATGCTGTAATACTGTGACTTATGCTTTTTGAAGTAATACGAAATAATCTTCCGTCTTCTTGGTTTTAGATGGCAGCGTCGGCCCCAAGGAGCCTTTATACTCGCGCATGTGACACGACTCTCCACTTCAAATCCTGACCTCACGTCAATTCTTCCATAGCCTGAGCAATACTAATCACAAAATAATACAATCAAATCCAGGACAAGGAGCATTATCACAGAACATACCCACGATTCCCTGCTCTGACATGTAAAAGAAAATGGCAGCTGATATCCATTAAAGTAGGAACTCGGAGATTGTAGCACTAAATCCATTTCAGTGTCAGGTACGTCATAGTGTTAACGTTCTGATCATTTAATACTATTTAATCTGGTGCTTTCTGTAACAGTGTACAGACATTGATCAGTCTGTCTGTTTCTGCTGATGTGTAATTGTAGATATTTTGATTTGTAGATAGTAATTTGTAATAATAATAATAATAATAATAATAATAGTGTTTCCAAGGAAATGTGAAATATTTTAATGTATAATTATGTATAATAAAACAGTTTCTAATTAAAACGTCCTGATCTTGTGCTGTAATCTTCAGTAACCTGCAGACACCAGTCTCATACATGGTAGGTCCTCCACATGAGTGTAGGACTGCAGAAATACGAAAACATTCTGTATGTAATAAACACCAGACGTCCTCCAGAACGCTCCACGATTCTGTCGTATTCTGAGGTGGAGGAGTTCTGTGTTCCACAGCGTGTCACATGACTTCCCAGATGTGTTCTATAACACTGAGATCTGGTGATTTAGGTGTGAATGACTAAACCACAAACTCACACGAGTGTTCCTCTAACTATAACTTGGTGTCCGTAGACGTGTGTGTGGTGGTACATTGAATTTAATTACATTTTATTTTTATAGCACTTTTAACGATGGACATTGTCCCAAAGCTGCTGTGCAGAAATAAAGGAACAGGTTATACATTTATATATAAATTATATACATTATATAAATTATATACATTATATATATTATATATATCAGAGAGGATCAGGCAGGTTTGGGGAGCAGGAGAAGTCAGGAATCGGGGTCACTGGTACCTCCTTGTGCCTTAGCTAGATCAGGTGTAGCTCATCCAAACAGGAAGCGAAAAGCGAGGCCAAATACATCAGAATGAATACAGGACATGAACTGGTGTAACTCACGTCTGTAGATGTACCAGTGGTCCAATGGAATGCCAGCTAAACAAACCCCACACTTTTATGGAGACACCACCAGTAGCTACAGTTATTTTTATCCTCCCTTTTTTCTACCCCATTCATTTCAGTAGACACCTCATTGTTATTTAAAGGGAATATTAATCTACTGTTCTTTGGCGTGACCAATAGCTTGCGTACACACACACATACCTGTCTGAGCACATCTTAATGCTAATGCTAATGTTAGTGTCCATGCTGATTCTAATGACTAGTGTTAATGCTAATGAATTTTAGCATTAATTCTAAGTGCTAACGCTAATGTTGGCATCATTGGTAATGCTAGTTGCTAACGCTAATTGCTAACGATTAGGCTAATTGCTATTGATAATGTTAGTGTAAATGCTAATTACTAATGCTGGCGGTAATGCTAAGCGGTAATGCTAATGGCTAATGCTTACGCTACTTTGTAACACTAGTGTTACAGCTCATGCTGATTGCTTGACACTGTACAAGACCAGCTGTTTTGGAGATGCTTTGACTCTGAACATCACCGTTTGTCTCCTTACACTTGCCCATTTTTCCTGCTTCCAACACGTCGACTTTGAAAACTTTTTTTACTTGCTGTCTAATGGATCCCACTTCTTAACAGGTGCCGGTGTAATGAGATAATCAGTGATATTTACTTAATGTAATGGGTGATTGGTGCATATGTCACAAAAGGTGTTCTAGTTGTTTAAGTGTGACTGGTTTGGATTCATGTGGACAGAATAATATGTTTGGGTGGATATTATAAATAAATAAATAAATATTAACCTGATGTGAGTCACAGTCTGTGCACATGAATCTCGATATATAGCATTAACGACTCGATTGCTAGATGGTCATCCGTGGGAGGAAAAGAAGACAGGACAAAGGTTGCACAAAAACAGTACATTTAATTCAAGTGTTCCCCAGCACAAATACATAAGAAAGGAGTCATTCTATTCCTGTCTTTCTTTCTTTCTTTCTCTCATGCATCATCTCTGTCTCTTCACTCTGTCTGCGAATAACAGCAGAACCACAGCTATGCATGTAAGAGTGAGAAGAGAAAGAGAAAGAGAGAGAGATGGAGAGAATGAAAGAGAGAGAGAGAGAGAGAGAGAGCAGGATGGAGAAGGAAGAGAAAGAGCGAAAGACAGATGCCTCTGACAGACCAAATATGAAGGACAGAAGGTAGGACATGGCTGTAGGCAATAAATATTGAGGCAACATCAATCATATATATATATATATAAAAAAAAACACACACACACACTTGTGTGGCAGAAAAAACAGGTACAGGTTGGTGGTGTCTCCACAGTGGTACAGGGTTTGTTCAGCTGGTATTCCATGGGACCCCTGGTACATCTACAAACGTCTCAGATAGGTCAACACTGTGTGTCTCCTTTTCAACGCGTCCAACAGGACAATGAGCCACCACACATGTCGTAGAGACACCAATATTTTAATTACAGGAACGCTCATGTGAGTTCAGAATGAATGCAGGACACGAACTGGTGTAACTCGTCACACATAGTCGGAGACGTTTGTAGATGTACCAGGGGTCCCATTGGAATGCCTGAGAAACAAAGCCCACACCATTATAGAGCCACCAGAAGCCTGGGTATATTGCACAGGGTCATCTGTACCAGTTCTTTAGCACTTCAGTGTATATGTGTGTGTATATATATATATATATATATATATATATATTTATATATGTATATTAAAAAACAACATAACATTACAATCAGAACCAATGAAAGCCGGACTACATGGAGAAAGGAATGTTGGGTAATGTTGATTTTGCTGCCAAGGATAAAGCGAGTTACGTATCAGTGCACAGAACCTTCTGGATGGAGTGTGTCCAGTATAACAGAATGACTTCCTCAAGACGCTCATACTACAGTGATGTCTAGGCTAAAACACGTGAAAGTTTCTCCATTTTATTCTTTTTTTTTCTACTTTTACATCATCATCATGTACAAAGTTAAAATGCATTTGTTAATATATTCATAAAAGAGTAAAATTATTATAGTGCTTTTTTCTTCTTAAATCCGTTACTACGACAACAAAAAAAAAACAGTCATTGTCAAGACGGTCAATCCTTAATTTCCAACAATATATGTCACTTAGCTATTTCTGTTTTTTTTTTTTATCATTAAGAATAAATTGTATAGCACCTTTTTTCAAACGCCTTCACTTACGCTCTCTTTAAAATTCTGAATCCTAAAATAACTTTGTAAAGGATCTTCCTCCTTTAAAGCTGTCGATAAGGATATTAATTGGCTCTTAAATTCGTCCTCTATCTTACGAGACAATTCATAAATACGTAAATAAAGAGCAAAAGAAAATTCGTCGGGACGCGAGAGCAGATTGACACGCCCCCCTCTTACGCATCATCATCATCATTACCATCATCATCATCGCCATCGTCGTCATCACCACGCCTTTCAGCTTATTATAATCAAGCCCCGCCTTTGGCCAGTCTCCTAATCACAACAGCTACGCTAACACGGCCTAGGATCACACTTAAATTAGCCTATACGGATCGAGAAACACACCCGGACCACAAAACATGATCGAATGCTAACAAAAAAAGCAAACATATCTATGTACAGTTGGTTTACCGCTGAACTCGGCTGAATGGAGTCCTGTCTCGGCCACACAGGATGTGAGTCTGGAGAGAACGCATACGGGCCTGAGTTGTATTAGACGTGTTGAGCGGCTAACGCGTCTTCCGATAGCCAAGCTTAGCTTAGCTTAGCTTAGCTTAGTTTCTGGACTTTAGCTGTCTGGATGTTGATTCGCAGATGAGGGCCACTTTTCTGAACACACATTATGACAGTTATGGACAGTACAGTAACGTCCTCGCTCTTTAAACTATGTAGGGAGTGGAGGGACGATGCTTCGGGGTTGAATTGACCTTTTGTTAGCTCTTTCTCTTTTTTTTTTATAATTCACATATGTTGTGCTAAGAGTTCCATAAAAAATGTCCGAAAGCCCTCAAGTTTTGTTTTTTGTTAGCTACCACTGGTCTACCTAGGCGGGAAGCTAACATTAGCTTATTGGTCATGCAGGTTACACAAGTTAAATCTAGCACCCTAAAGGAGCCACAGCGGCTGACTCCTGAGAAGTCGTGGTACGTATCGTACACTACATGTTAAAGCCTGCATTCGGATTGATTATTTGTACTTGTACATATATCTTATATCATATATAGGCATACAGGTACTGAATTAATAACAGTTCACAGCATCGCATCTTCTACTGAGCAGGTGCTAGCGGGTACGCTAGATATGCTAATAGAAATCTGCCAGAGGGAGAAATCTGTGATTGGTTGTCAGTCAAACGGTGATGGAAAATGGACTCTTTAGCGACAGCTACGGCGATACGGCGGCTAGCTCGCCGACCTACCGATATCCTTTACAGTCAGTAGTGGTTCTGATAGCGCGATTAGCTATCGAAGGCTACGTGTTCATTCACAGTCAAACAGCACCACAGCAGAGGAGACTGATAAGTGACACACTGTTAGTGTAGTGGAGGTTTTACGGTGCAGGTCGGGGGATGGGAGTCTGGTTCTGGAGGGTGGGGGGGTTGAAAAAGCGAGGACCAGCACTGGATATAATCTGCGGATAATCTGTGTCTGGAAAGTGGCCTAGAATGTTCTTTACAGTCTGCCATTCAAACAGGTCAGAGAGATTAGCCTCTCTCATTTAAACTTCACGACGACACTCTTGAAAATCTGGGAATCCGGGGCGAGAACTACAACAACCAAAAAAAAAAAAAAAAAAAAAAACAGATCCAGAGAAAGCACCAGAAAGCACCAGAATGTCCCGCTAACCTCTGATCTGTACGATGTGTACAACAGCACGGAGAGAATACAGTAAACCAAATCCGATTATCCACACTGATAATTGGAAGGTGAGTGCACACTGTTGAGCACCAGCACACCGTGAGAGGCCACGCGCACCGGATCGTCCGAGCTTCCCGAAGGAAGCTTCCATAAGCACCAGTGTGTGGCTTCCCATGTCCGAACGATCCGATAACCGCGTGGACAGAATACAGTAATCCAGATATATCGTTGAAATCCATAACTGGAAGGTGTGTGTACATTGTTAAGCACCTACACACCATGACAGGCCACGCCCACCAAAACGAAAGGAATTCTGGGAGCACCATGTGACCAGGTATTACGACATCACACAGCAGAGGCCACTATCCCAGAATCCCCTGGGAGGACAGAAATGTAGTAAAGGATGGCCATGTCTGGATGGTGACATCCAGAAGTCAAGATCAATGTTGCAGGAACCTTTTTCAGGAACCTGTTCAAGGACTGGGGAACTTTAGGTCTGTTTTCGCATTTCAAGAACCCTGGACACCATTTAGAAACTGAACTTTAGACACCTTTCCATCTCAGGAACCTTTTTAAGAACCCAGGAACTACTGTGTTTTTAAGGGACCCAAGGAATTTAACTGCCTTTCTGCGGTAGGAACAGTTTAAAGAACCCTTTTAGCAATCTAGAAGCTTAAGCCACATTTCCACATTGGAACCCTTTGGAGAACATTTCCACATTAGAACCCTTTGGAGAAAATCGGCTGCCTTAACGTTCCAAAACAACCTTTTCTGGAACCAAGAAACTTGCTCAAAGTGAGAAACCTGGAGTGCGTTTCCCATTACAGGAACCCCGGGAACATGTCATCACCATGGCGACAAACGAGAAATATGACCAGGAACTGCTTAGTTCTGGTTCAGATAGTTCTTTAGTTCCTCAAAAGGTTCTGGAGGAAATGCATCTAATTTGAACTGAAAACAAGGACGTAGCAGACAGGCTAAATGCTAGCCTGAGCCTGGAACCAGGAAAGAAAGAAAAGGAAGAGAAGAAAAGCACCCCGGAGAGATTTTCCTCAGTCAGACAAAAAGCAAAGCATGTTTGAGGAGTTGGAGAACGTTTCTCCGCGTACACACCCACCCACCACACACACACTCACACACACTCACACAACGACACAAGTACAGTAAAAATGGCGGAGTCGGACGAGACCTTGTGGTTTACAGTAGAAATGAGTCCGCTGGTGGTCGCTAGCATCACCACAGTGCTTTGTGGAAGGATCGATTCGTTTGTATTTTGCCGCTGCCCCCTTGCGGCCTGGGCTGGAAGCGCAGCAGCTCTCTGAGACGTGTGTACGTGTGTGCGTGTGTGTGTGTGTGTGTCTGTGTGTCTGTGTGTAAGTAAATAGAGCTTTCTCGCTGGACCACTTTGAGAAGATTTTTAGCGGTATTGCATCATCAGCCTGTAACATGGAAAACTCTTGACATGGGCGCAACAAGGAATTGAAAATCTGTGTGTGTGTGTGTGTGTATGTGTGTGTGTGTGTCAGTCACTGTGTGCCCCAGCAGAAAGGCCTCAAGTTGGCTGTGCATCAGTATTGCTGACAGAGAGCGGGAGGGAGAGAGAGAGAGAGAGAGAGAGAGAGAGAGAGAGAGATAGAGAGGGAGGTAGGAAAGGAGTGGGCAGCAGATGGTAGACATAGGGAGTGAAAGTGGTGGGCGGATGGAGAGAAAAGTGGGAGAGAGGGAAAAGGAAAAAGCAAGCAAGTGAGCCAGAAAGAAAGAGACAGAAAGAAAGAGAGAGAGAGAGAGAGAGAGAGAGAGAGAGAGAGAGCACCGTAGTTGTATCAGCCTTTGAGCTGTACAGGAGTTGTGGAGTTGTGTAGTACCATGACATAACTGTAAACAGTGTATCAGCTGGTTTGTGAGTGTGTATATGTGTGTGTGTGTGTGTGTGTGTTTTGTGTGTGTGTGTGTGTGTTTGCACCACTTGACTACAGGTGAAAGAGAAATGACACCAGGTAAGCGTGTGTGGGTTTGGTTTTCGAAGATGCCGTGACCCTCAAATCCGCTTTGTGCTCAAAGAGACAACCGTCCTCTCGCACACACACTCGCACACACACTCGCACACACACTCGCACACACACTTGCGCTCACTCACACTCACACTCACACACACACACGCACGCGCGCGCGAGCGAGTACGGACACCAACACACAAGCTCGCACCCACACGCTCATGCAAGCATGTCTCTTTTTCATCAGAGAAGCTGTGTGTGATCACAGATGTAAGATGTCGATCGGTTTAAAAGTCTGTAAAACAAAAAGAAAAAAAAAGAAAAAAAAAAGAAAGATGGAGTCTTTAATAAATAGGCGACGCGTGAGACGTGGAGTCGGACGAACCACTTTTTTTTTTCTTGATGGATAGCACCAGTAAGTTGCTATGCAATGGAGGGCGGAGCAAGTCGTGGGATGGCACGGCGTGACTCGGGTGGGCGGGGTTTCAGAAACAGGCGAAGTACTCCTTCAGCGGCGCGAACAGGTGCCGGATCACCGGGACGCTCCACGACCTGCCCAGGAGTCTCTGCCTGGCCAAACGACTCATGTTGGACACGTCCGTGTAGTGGACCGGGAATCCGAAGACCCTGAGACGAAAAAGAAACAAAGGGAGCTTGTGAAACAATCATGAAATGACAGAAAGGTTCTGATCTCTATACTTTCATTCAGCACGTTCAGTCCTCTCATCCTGTCACTCCATCCGTACACTCCTTTCACAGCAGGAACCTGTTCAGGAACCCAAGAACTGTTTAAGAGCACAGACACCTTCAACAGGAATCAAGCCATGCCTGAATCCATCCATCCATCCATCCATCCATCCATCCTTCCTCAATAAATGCCTGAATCCATTCATCTATCCATCCATCCATCCATCCATCAATAAATGCCTGAATCCATTCATCTATCCATCCATCCGTCCATCAATAAATGCCTTAATCCATCCATCCATCTGTTCATCAATAAATACATCCATCCGTCCATCCATCCATCATTAATCTGTCCATGCCTCAAATCAATATATCCATCCATCCATTCATCATTAATTCATCCATGCCTGAATCCATCTATTCATCTACCCCTCCAACAATCCATCCATTCATCTTTATCTGTCCACACCAGAATCAATCATCCATCCATGAATCCACTCATTCATCCATCTGTGCTCTATCAGTCCATCTTTCAATAAATGCATCCATCCTTTCATCCATCTACCCAGACATTTATCAATAAACACATTCATCCATCTTTAATCTGTCCATGTCTGAATCCATCCATCCATCATCCATCATTAATCCATCCACTCATGAATCCTTTTAACCATCCATCCAACCATCCACCTGCCATTCATCACTGATCTGTCCATTCCATTCATACCTGAATTATTTATCTATTACCCACTAATGAATCTACTCCTTCATTCATCTGTACCTTTATCAATCCATCCATTTACCATGTGCAAATTCATTCATCTGTCCATCCAGCCACCATTATTTTATTCCTTCATATCTTAAACAGGTTTTACTTATCCCTCATCAATCTCTGTGAATCATCTGTAAATCTATCCCTTCATCCACATATGTGCAAACCCCAGTCATCCTTTGTGAATCCATCAATCCATCCATCTGTGTGTGAAACTATTCAGACATCTATCAGTGAATCTTTCCATCCACCAGTGGATAAATGAATGCATCTACTCATTTATCTATGACTCTAACACTCATCCATGTGTGACTCTATCCATCCATCTGTATCATGACACGTGGGCATCAATCAAAATAGGAACTCTGAGTTTATCAGTTCATCCAACACTGATCTAAATGTTAACTTAATTTTAACTATCATGAATAAGTCAGTCTGTCCATCTGTCCATCCATCCTTCCTTCCTTACCTTTCCATCTCAGTGCACCAGAGGATGTCTTCTTTGTTATTCATGTAGACGGGGAAGTGCTGGTCTTTTCCCTGCTTGATGGAGTTGGAGCGCGTGGTTATGGTTCTCAACTTATCGAACTGAAAGACAAAACCAGAGTCCACGTTAGCCACGCCCCTTCCCTCGACACACCCGATCACAGCGCGCGTATTAGTAGCGCTGCATGAGCTGCTGGAGGAATCGCGATTCACACAGAATCCTAAAGATTCACACTGATCCATTCAAAAGTGGTTTTAACGTTATGGCTGATGGGTTTATTTAATGATTACAGCCATCCGGACCTGGGAGTCCAGACAGCACGGGCTGTCATACTCTCAGGGGGAAGGGGTGGTGCACTGCCTCTCCACTGTCAATCATAGCATCACTAGCTTATTGTATGTGGCTGTGAGCTCATGCGTACAAAAGTGGGCGGAAGCGAGGGTGTTACTCCGCCCCCTGACGTTGCACGAGCCAGAAAAGAAGCAGGCTGCACGTTGAATCAGAGGAATCACGTGACAGCCTTTGACTACCCTGGTTGGTTAAGATGTAAACGTCTGATGGGTGGAAATTGGAAGAAAAAAAAAGGAAATCGTGGTATTCCTGGTACAATGAAACATACATTGGTGAAACAGCGCCCTCTTGTGGACAATTTAATATACACTCTTACTTTTATGGCGCTTTTGACAAAAATTAGCCCTATGTAGTGAATACAGAGACATGTGCCTTACATCACCGACCTTGGCTGTGCGTCCATGTTCCAGACAGTCCTGGAGGTCGAGCCTGTCGTTCATCATGGCAGTTAACGGCCTGCGTAGAGGCAAAAAAAAAAAATAAACAGGAAGTAACAACCTGTTGTCTCTCGCTCACTTATCAACTAGCTACAGTAGCTGGATGGATACATAAGGATGAGGTCATAGTGCAGAAGTTCTGACCTGTTCATGCCAGGCAGGTTGCCCCAGAAGTAGCGTGCACGGTGGGCAGCAGACACCTCCTTGGCGTCGATCATCACTGGGTTGCACTGAGGCGAGAGACATGGCCGGGTTCAGAACAACTCTACAGATTAGTATGTGTACCATGGTGTGTGTGTGTGTGTGTGTGTGTGTGTGTGTGTGTGTGTGTTTGTGTGTGTTTGTACCTCGAGGAAACGCGAGATGTCTCTCTTGTCGCTAACCCCCATGGCCACAACATTCTCGAAGAGCCAGAAGAACGGCCGCTCGTCTCCTTCTTTAGGACGAGCCTCGTGTAACAGGCGGTAAAACTCGAAAAACAGTCTCCCGGTTCCCTCTGGACAATCAACAGTCAGTCAAATGTGCTGATTAGAATAATAAGCCACACCCACTTTCTGATGTATTACAGCAGTTGAGTTGTTTTTAGGTGTGTTTTTACTTTTCAGACGTGTCAGAGGTTTAGTGTCAAACTCGAGCTTGGCAGTACAAACCCAAGTGCCAGAAAAACTGGTACCGGTCTGATACTTAGTAGGTCTCCTACGAGACACGGACTCTACAAACATGCGTTGATGCATTTACATTTAAGGCATTTGGCAGACGCTCTTATCCAGAGCGACTTACAAGGTTATTGGTATTACAGCTAGGCCAACGTAGTGTTAGGAGTCTTGCCCAAGGAACCTTATTGGTGTAGCACAGACTGGCTGCCCAGACCAGGAATCGAACCCAGGTCTCTCACATAGGAGCCCACGATGTTACCACTGTACCACACCAACCACAACAAACACCAGACGTCCTCCAGAACGCTCCACAATCCTGTTGTATTCTGAGGTGGCGGATTTCTGTCTTCCATTTCTGTTCGAACGTTGCGATCAGGTGACTTAGGTGTGAATGACTAATCCCCAAACACACACGAGTGTTCCTCTAACTATAATCTGGTGTCTCTAGACGTGTGTGATGGTGCATTGTCCAGTAACTCGTCACACACAGTGTTCACCTGTCAGAGAGGTTTGTAGATGTACCAGGGGTCCAGTGGCATGCCGGATAAACAAACCCCACACCGTTATGGAGCCCCCACCAGCCTGTGTATTTTGCAACAAAAATAATAAACACCTCACGCTACGTACCAAAGAGTCCTTTCCTGGCTGGATTGACGATGGAGAGGTCATTGCAGGGGCTTCCACCTATCACCAGATCGAATGGACCCCACTCTTGAATCTGCAACACACACACACACACACACACACACACACGTTACATGTTAATTGGTTTGCTAATTGGTAAGACAGAATGTTTTGTTCGGTTGTTTTTCCAGCCTGCCGTGTAAAGAGGCAGTTTAAACCAGTACATTGACACACAGTCAGTCTGAGTCAGTTTCGCCATTTTAGCGAGCTTCCATTCCTATCAGATCAGGTCGTCAGGTTTAGATCTGTCTGTTATCAGAAGCCGGGGTTTCACTGTAACGTGCGGACTGAAGTGATTCATCAAATCTCTGCTCACTACAACGCGATGGTTTCATGAGCCAAGTATGGAGCATCTCTATCTACTGCATCGCTATTACAGACGGGGTGATCTCTCAATCTTTCTCTTTCACTCACACACACACACACACACACACACACACACACACACACACACACACTTACACAATTCAGAATTCGGCTACACCACTAGGTTACAGCTGCAGTATGCTCATTAATGCAAGAACATCCAGTCCAGTACAGTAAACAGGAACATGTATGTAACTCACGTGTTTGTGCGTGACGTTGCGGACGTCACCCACGTACATGATCCGGCCCTGGTGTCTCACCATCCCCACTGTTATAGAGTCCTCGCATACCTCCGACGCCACGTAGCGCTCCACCTGGATGCCCAGGTCCTTTAGCACCAAGAGACCTAAGAGCATGCGTGTACACACACACATACACACACACACACACACACATACACACACACACACACACATATAATCAACTCCTGTTGAAGTAGAGTTTCCAATCGTACAATAATCGCAGACCTTAGTCAGGCAGGTATGAGCTCACCTGTAGCAATGCCGTCGAACAGGGAGAGCACTCTGATTGGCTGCCTCTTCTCTGCTGCTACAGGAGTGTACAGCTTAGGAGGATCCTGAGAGAGAGAGAGAGAGAGAGAGAGAGAGAGAGAGAGGAAGAGGGGAAGAGAAAGAGGGAAAGAGGGAGAGATAGAGAGAGAGAGATGGAGAGAGATAGAGAGAGTGGGAGATGGTGAGAGTGGAAGAAAAAGAGAGATGGAGAGAGAGAGTGGCAGAGGGTGAGAGAGGGAGAGAGAGAGACAGAGAGAGGGAGAGGGTGAGAGAGATAGAGAAAGGAAGAGAGAGAGAGATTTTCACGACTGTGTTTGGGACTTAGCACAAGGATGTTATTGATAGAAACTCCAAAGTATGGCACGGGGGGTGGGGGGGGGGCCATTATAAACTATACTTCTAGACGTTTGCTCATCACCTACAACAAATTCTGAACACATCTTTCCTGACCATCCCTCTCCTAAGTGCATCTCTCTCGACTGTCTTCTAGGAGCAGCAATGGCCTAGTGGTTAGGGACGTGGTCTTGTGACCGGAAGGTCCCAGATTCGATACTCGCACAGGGAAAGACATGACTGAGGTGCCCTTGAGCAAGGCACCAAATTCCCCCCAAGTGCACCTCAGGCACTGTGGGCAAGTGTGTTTACTGCCCCCTAGTGTTCACTGGTGTGTGTGTGTGTGTTTCACTGCACAGATGGGTTAAATTCAGAGGTCACATACCTCTGTGTGCAAACACAGCAGGCAAATAGTTCACTCTCCTGAATGTGTCTTTTTTTGACCATCTCTCCCCTAATTGTCTCTCTTTTGTCTGTCTCTCCCCTGATTGTCTCTTTTCTGACCGTCTCTCCCCTGATTTTACTCCCTTTTGACCGTCTCTCCCCTAATTGTCTCTCTTTTGACCGTCTTTCCCCCAATTGTCTCTCTTTTGACCGTCTTTCCCCTAATTGTCTCTCTTTTGTCTGTCTCTCCCCTGATTGTCTCTTTTCTGA
>JAOVVF010000025.1:1601062-1619818 GCA_028565595.1 Duopalatinus emarginatus | reverse complement strand
ATATTGTCAAGGGGTGGGATAAATTAGACATCAAGTGAACAGTCAACTTTGAGGTGATGGAACCAGGAAAAATGGGCAAGTGTAAGAATCTGAATGACTTTGACAAGAGCGAAATTGTTAAGTCTAGACGTCTGGGTATCATCAAAGCATCTCCAAAACAGCAGGTCTTGTGGGGTGTGTCCCAGTATACAGTGGACAAAACCTATCGAAAGTGGTTCAGGGTTGAGACAACTGGTGAACCAGGGACAGGGTCACGTAAGACCACGGCTCACTGTCGTGTGGGGGAGTGTGTGAAGGGTCCAACAGAGGATCCACAGACCTGCTGTTAAAGGCTTGGTTCCAGATACGTCAGAACACCTCCAGAGGTCTTGTTGAGCCAGGGCTGTTTAGATAGGTGGTGTTAATGTTATGGCTGATCGATGTATATTTATCGGTGAACATTTCCAGTTCTGAATAGAAATTCATGTTCCAGAACCAATTCTAATCTTCGCCATTTTTTTTTTCCTAGATCTGATTGGTTATCACCAATACACATTTTGTTACCAGTGTCGTATTGAAGCACATCTTCAGGTACTGGTGATCAGATCTCAACGTTACTGAACACATCTGGGACGTCATGTGACACGCTGTGGAAGACAGAAATCCTCCATCTGAGACTACAACAGAACTGTGGAGCGTTCTGGAGGACGTCTGGTGTCCTACAGAATATTTCCACTAGCCTGTGAAGTCCATGCCCCATGGAGGACCTGCCAAGTATTAGACTGGTGTAACAGTTTTTTCTGTACGTTCCTTGCACCGCTCCTCTAGCGAAAAGGCGGTCCACATCTCAGATCTGTTACTTCCTTGCTAATAATTGACTCAGAATTTGAGCGTCTGCCAAACGACCAAACGCCTTAAATGATTTTTGCCTTGATGATTCCCGAATTAAACCCAACCTCGGATCACGTCCAAACGCTTGTCTCTGTTTGGAAGCCGTGAGAGTGGCAGTGTGTGGATTTACGGGGTCACTCAGGCTGTATTACCCCACCGCACATTAGCGCAGTGCAAACACACCTCACACCCCACGCCAAACACAACGAGTCCCTCTCCCACTAAAGTAAACATCTTTAACACGTCAGATCGGGGCCAAGTCTCGTTCAGGTTTGAGGAAAATCTGTTTTCAAAAATCATTTGGTTTGATTTATATAAGCAGACTTGGCACACAGTGAAAGAAGCTGCTGTTTATGTACAAGTGTGTGTATCTGTGTGTGTGTGTGTGTGTACGAGAACCATGCCAGGATGAGTGCGCACTCTTTGTGTGCAAAGGTGTGTGTGTGTGCGTGTGCGCGTGTTTATATGAGAACTTTGCCAAGATGAGTGTGCATTCTCTGTGTGCAAAGGTGTGTGTGTGTGTGTGTGTGTGTGTGTGTGTGTGCTGAGCGTTCAGGTTATAATAAGTCTGTGCCAAATAAAACACTAGCTGACAACTGCCATAAATACTACAGCGCAGGCCTCCGGGTAACCTTCCCAGAGTTCATCGAGGACAACGCCGCGGCACGTAACCAGAGCTGAGAACAACAGCAACAATAGTGAAAACACACACACACACACACACACACACTTTTTTAACAAACTGCTACAGCCCACGGCCGTCGCACACGTGTAGCCAAAAACAGATTACGCAAAATTGTGGACAGCTGTTGCTATGGAAACGATGACACACTAGAATATTAATCAACACCTTGGCTGAGCCGAAATCGCGCACATCCGTACTGAACGGTCCGCGAGAGCAGTATTCGAGTGCGACTAGTGTGTCCGAATGTGCAGTACGCATCAAGCAGTACGCGAAAAGTTCCCGAGTGACGTACTGCTTCGGGAGACATTTTGCAGTACGCGAACTGAGCACGCTGTTTATCCCATAATGCAATTCGAGCAGTGCAGGTGTTTGGAACTTAAGAGGAGCAAAGTATTTTTATTTTAATAATTTCTCTATTAATTCAAAAACGGCTGTGATGTGACATCATGCGTCACATGACATTGGAAAGATGGCGGATCTAGTGCGTCCGAGGCTGTGCATCCTGCTCGCTCGCACACTGGAATTGCGTACTGCTTCTGATTCAGACTGTACTGCTTGAGTACGCGATTTCGGACGCAGCCCTTTTGACCAATCAGAATCCAGAATTCAACAGTGCTGTGGTGTAAAGCAATATGAACCTCATTAGCATATGTCCATGCTCATCCATAGGTTCAGACACACACACACACACACACACGCACGCACACAGATAAATTACTAAGACTCCAGTTATTGATTTACCTTTTACTCAGTGGTTGGTCAATGAAAACACACAGGGATGAAGCCATAAAGGTAGCGGATTAGTAAAGAAAACATGGGAAGGAGCTCCATGAGGAATTCCGTGAGCTCTCGTTACTGAAGGACGGAGATTTAAACAGTTACTCTTTAACGGAGTGTTAGACTGAAACTAATCCTGGACCATGTGACTGGGACAAAGCAAAGTGTACCAGGGCAGCTCTCTTCACCAACATATATGATTTATATCAAGAGTATGTCATGTGAACGTCACTGTTCAGAACAGCTCTTATTCTATTCTATTCTATTCTATTCTATTCTATTCTATTCTATTCTATTCTATGATGTTCCACTGTATTTACTACTGAAATGTCTATTCTTTTATTCTATTCTCTGTTCTGTTCAACTTTATTCTAGTCCATGTCTGGTCTGTGTATTCTCCACTTTATTCTTTTACACTGTACTCTATTCTACTTCTATACAGTTCTATTGTACTTTATTCTCTAGTCTATTCTGTTGTTTTGCACTTTATTCCATTCTATTCTGTTTAATTCTATTCTATTGTGTTATTATGTTATACTGACATTTCTATTGTTTTATGTTATTTTGCTTTATTCTGTCCCGCTGTATTTTATTATCTTCTCTATTTTGTTCTATTATATTTTATTCTGCTTTATTCTGATCTACTGTATTTTATTGTACTCTATTCTGCTCTACTGAACTTCATTCTGCTCCGTTTTTGTTCTATTGTACTTTATTCTACTCTGTTCTAATTTGCTGTACTTTATTATACTCGACTCTGTGTAACATTTCCATTGTAATTATTTTATTTTTACTACATTCTCGTTTTTCCCAGTACTGCCTACAACTCGTATCAGAATCTTCCTGTACCTGTTTCTGCAGCAGACTTGTGTGTGTCTATCTGTTTTTTTATGCAACTCGGATCCAGTGAACAGAATTATGGGATTGCCTTCTCTGAGAAGGACGCACATGTAACGCTCCGACAAATTTGTCCTTCAGAGCTCTACTTATTCTGCTGTCTGAAAAATTCACAGGAGTGCAAACGCTGCCTGAAATGCCATCAAGCTGTTCTGTTAACCAAAGCACAGAAACACATGACGGTAACTTGGGAGTCCACGTTATTTAGCAAGCATTAATGCGTTTTAAACCAACAGAAATCATACACAAGCGTTAAACAATGCTATATGATTGGATTCTTATTCTTATTATTATTCTTATTATTATTCTTATTATTATTATGATTATTGTTATTATTATTATTATTCTTATTCTTATTATTGTTGTTGTTGTTGTTGTTATTATTATTATTATTATTATTATTATTATTATTATTATTATTATTATTATTATTATTATTCTCCTATATTCTAAACTCAGACTAATTAAGTTTGTCTGTTTAAACATGATTCGACTTAAAATCTAAATTAGCCAGAAGCTAACAGCTAGTTGATTTAACACAAAATAATCTACAGTTATTTATATCACAGGATGTTTAGTCAACCAAGGAAGAAGAAATTGTGATTATGACTGAAATGTGGTTAATTTCGAAGCTCTAAACTACAAATAAAAAATGTGCATGTGATCCATTTAAATAATGCAATAATGCATTTTTAATTTTTGAATATTTATAGCTATTTAATAATAAATGTAAATCATTCGCGTAAAAAGTAATACAATAATTATTATATAATCAAAATAATATTTCACTTATTTTAAATAATATTTAACCATATTGTGTAATAATAATAATAATAATAATAATAATAATAATAATAATAATCGTTTAATAAAGAATTCATAAACAAACAAAAAAACTAACAAATATATATATATATTACAATTAAAATCTAATTGCACACCAAAGTCACAAAAATATGTCTTTAAAAAAACATTTTCTGACCTGAGATTAATTTCAGCTTCACAAACACAGTGAAACAAAGGAGGCTGTGTCCAGCAGAGATCAGACCCGGACGCTTGTTCAGCTCTTCCTCTCTCTCTGCGCTGAGATTTTGTGAGGATGAGGTTGTAAAGGTCAGAGCTCAGTCTCTCCTTACCTGAGCAGGTGTGTGTGTGTGTGTACGAGTGTGTGTGTGTGTGTGAGAGAGAGAAAGAGTGTGTTGAGGGCCTGCTTTATATCCCAGGTGACCGGTGGCTAAATTGGTAAGTACCTGACATTTGGTCGGGTAAATTATGGGTTTTTAGAGTCCATCAGGGAAATGATGCTTAAACTAATAAGTGGGTGTAATTCTGTGGCCTCAACTCAACTCCAAAAGCACTCGAGTGGCCATAAACAGGAAATTAAACCCGGCCCCGAGCACTGCGCAAGAGCACTGAGGGTAAAGACGCGTGATTAACGCGACTCCGCTCACCGCCTTCAGAATCATCATGTGATCATCAGTTACTTCGTAGGAAAAGTAAGAAATTTGAAGTTACAGGAATTTAGCTAGGTGTGGTCATGTGGGTCAGACACACACACACAAACACACACACACACACACACACTCAGAGCCGCAGTCTATCTGAACGTGGTTAATATGTAGCGCTTTGTGGGCGACTCGTTTAATCCTGGTGTTGAATGGTGTCCTTGTGTCAACACGGGACAAACTAAACTCCCTACCAGCTAATTAAACAAGATAGCACAGTGTCGCTGAATTCTGGATTCTGATTGGCCAGAAGGTGTCGTATAACTCGTTTCGTGGACGTTTCACATCGTTAAGTAAGAGTAATGTAAAAGCAGGGGAAACAATTTCCGGGTAGTAACAGTAACTCTGGTTCATCACTCCACAGCTCAGGTTGTAGATCATACTGGGCTAGATTTAGGCTACAGATATACACTTAGGTTCCAGAAAAAACGTGTACACCAGTCTAATAATTGGTAGGAATATTTATATAAATGTTCTGTACCCAATGAACCCCAGACGTCCTCCAGAACGCTCCACAATTCTATTGTATTCTGAGGTGGAGGATTTCTGTGTTTCACAGCATGTCACATGACGTCCCAGATGTGCTCATTAACGTTGAGATCAGGTGACTTAGGTGTGAATGACTAAACCCCAAACTCACATGAGTGTTCCTCTAACTGTAATCTGGTGTCTCTAGACGTGTGTGGTGGCGCATTGTCCTCTTGGATGAGGACAAACCTATCAGACTGACTACAGGACATGAACTGGTGTAACTCATCACACATAGTCTTCAACTATCAGAGACGTCTGGTGGTGTCCCAGGGGTCCCATTAAATGCCAGCTAAACAAACCCCGTATCAATATGAAGCTTCCATAGATGTCTACTACTTTACATGAGCACTACCAATGACTAGCATAGGTGGCACTGCTATGTATTTTGCACTGGCTCAGTTTTTCTTATACTTCAGTTTACTTGCTGTGCATAGACAACCGGCTGCATCGAGAACACATCATTGCCGTAAACTTGCCTATGTGTGTTACTGGAGGCTACCACTAGATGGCAGACCAGAGAACAGACTCTGTCCAACAGCCATGCAAATGTTTTAATGTTATGCTAGCTAGCAAGTTTCCCCAACCGCTCAACAGCTATCGATCAGAAAAGGCAAAAGCAGACACCGGTTTCCTTTTAATTCGGTCACCTGCCAATTCCCGCCCACCATCCAGCTCTCAGCTATTATACAACCGTCATGAACGGAGGGTTCAGGCTAACACGTGAACTCAAACAGCTCAGTCTGAAGACACACAGTGGCAAGCGCTATCTGCCCTCTTCCTCATACATGGGCTCGTAGATGCCGTGTGATTGGCTAGTGATTGACAGGGAAGAGACAGAACGCCCCTCCCACCCAGAAATCACATCCAAAGAACTGGCAACTGAAATGAGAGTTTAAGGCTCGTCCTCAAGGCCTGGATTCGAACTCACAACCTTTCCATGACCTTTTCCAACCCAGAGCCTTCAGCCCTGAGCCACCATGTCCACGTTACATCGCCAGGGTTTTAGAAAAAGAAAAAAAACACCCACTTAATTATCTGCATGACTGGCCTCAATAGTGGGAGGGTTAATATGTAACAGAGTAAGGGGGTCGTTCTCTGTGTTTTATACCTCGTAGCCTGAAACTTGCCCACTCCTGGGGCAAAAAAGCCCTGTATCAATAATTCACACTTCCTGTATCATGGAGTCTTTTCAGGACAAACCACATCGTCCCTCAATCGTCCTTCTCTGTCTCCAACTCGGGTTCGTTCCAGCATCCTGCAGTGTGGTGTGGTGTGTGTCTAAGCCAAGACCTACACACACACACACATACACACTCATACACACTCACACACGCTCATACCTACTCGTGCACACAGACTCACCGCTTTCTTCGCTGCTGCCTCACAGTCCACGTCTGACGTTTTGAATTCGGGGGTCGGAGCGGCGGCGTTGGACGGCATCATCGAAACCAAACCCGGCTATTTGCGATGCATTTAGAAATGAACGTGAATGAGAAAGAAAGCTATTCTGGGGAGATGTTGTTGATCCACCTTCCGTCCTTTAGATCCTCCTTCTCCCTGAAGAAGAATAAAACATGCTTGTGATTTTTAAAAGATAATAAATTAGCAAGAAAAATAAATGTACAGCAAAAATAAAAGGCGCCCTTTTACTTTACATTGAATATACACTGGAGTGCCAGAAAAAGTGGTACTTTGTCTGGGGGCGGCCCCTAATGGTATATGGTTTGTTTATCTGGTCCTCCATGGCACACCTGGTACATCTACAAACATCTCTGACGGCTGAACGCTTCGTGTGAGGGGTCACATGGTTCATGTCCTGCATTCATTCTGATGGGTTTGTCCACCACACACGTAGAGTTTGGGGTTTTGCCATTCACACCTAAATCACCAGATCTCAGTGTTATCCAACACGTCTGGGATGCCATGCAGCACAAAAAAAAAAAATCCTACACCTTAGGATTGATGAGCGTTCTGCAGGAAGTCTGGTGTTTATTGTGTACCGAATGTTTCCACAAGCTTGTCGAGTCCATGCCCTGTAGGGGACCTCCCAAGTATGAGACTGGTGTACCAGTTTTTCTGGTATTTCAGTGTAGTTCTGATTCGACTCGTACCATAGCTGATACTCTTTTGTAAATCTTTTGAATCACAACTCCTTCCTTTGATCAGGATTGTGTTTGTTTTATAATGCGAAGCCTCAATTGATTCGAAGGAGTCGTTTTAAAGCGAATCATCCGCTAGACGCTCATTGCCGTTTAATATGTCTTAAACGTGTCCTCGAGCAGCTGTAACCCAGACACGAAATGAAGTAAACCGATGTGGGTTTTTCCACAGAGGCTTTTCATCATCTACAAAGGCGGCAATTTGACCATCAATCAAACACGTTTTTTTTTTTATGTGCAGGCAAAAAAAAAAGAAGAGTCTTTTAATGTCATTATCTTGTCGGCTCACGGCGACACAGTCAGCACTTTTTTTCTCCGTTTTTTTTTGCAGGAGAGAGGACTGAAGATAAGCGAGCAAGTCCTGGCAGAGGCAGAGCGAGGAGTCGCTGCGAAAGGCCTCCCGCGTGGGACTCGCCTGTGTAACATGGCGCTCGCTGAACCGCTGCCAGTTTCTATCCTGAGCTGTGCTGCGTACTTCAGCACCAACCACAGCACCTCGCTAGCGTGGAGAATCCTGGAACGCGAACGCTCAGGCTGTTAGCGCACAAACATGAAGTGCTACACAATTCAATTTGTGACTTTTCCATCCCAGATTTCCATTACTGAGACCACAGAGGTACACAAAACAACGGCGCAATTCAGTTTGTCCCTTCGTGCGAGCTTTGGAAGCGCTGTACCACTCGTTTATCATTTTTGAACTCACAAACACACAAACACACACACACCTTGTTAGGCTAGCTAATTAGCTGGTTAATATCCACGATGCTAATCACCATGCTACCTTATCATCCTAACGTTAAAGGAAATATTTGATATCATTCTGTCGCTGCGACAGCTTAACACAATATACTACAGAAGGTTAAACACGATACGGCTGAAGCAACTCAACACGCTAACTAATACATGTTCTGCATAATCTGGCTAATGACTGGGGCTAAATATTCAGCCAGAGAAGGCATAGGACACAGGACATTAAAAAAAAATAAGACTCTCAACATCTCATGAACTACACTGGTAACTGGTACACCAGTCTAACGTTTGATAGGTCCCCCACTGGAGTTTCGGTCTGCACCTAAACCCCCAAACTGACGCATTTTTTATGTTTTTAAGTTAACTATTTGCCTACTGTGTTTGACCTCTGCATTTAACCCATCAGTTCAGGGAAACACACACTCACTAGTAAACACTGCGGGGAAGTGAATAGACGTGCCGAAAGCGGGGGGAAGCCCCTATCCACAGTGCCCGAGGAGCAGTTGAGGGTTAGGTGCCTTGCTCAGGGGCACTTCAGTCATGCCTTTTTTCCGATGCCAGGATCAAACCTGGGACTTTCCGGTCACAACCTGGGACTGTACGGTTCCCTAAGTTCTGGGATGACTGGGTGAGATCATGACCAAAACACCAGGTCTTGTAGCGTGTGGTTGCTGTGGTACAGTGGTAACATCATTGGCTTCCATGTGCGAGACCTGGGTTCGATTCCCAGGCTGGGCAACCAGTCTGTGCTACAACAATAAGGGTCCTCGGGCAAGACTCCTAACACTATGTTGGCCTACTTGTAATATCAGTAACCTTGTAAGTCAACCGGTGAACCAAGGACATGGACCATGAGCACCCAAGACTCACAAATGGACATGAGAGGTGAAGATTAGACTGTCGGTTCGATCCCACGGCTAAAGTCTTTGGTGCCACAGAACACCTTGTTGTGGAGTCCATGCCTCAGTGAGTCAGAGGCAGGCGGTTTTAATGTTATGGCTGGTTGGTGTATTCATGAACTATGGATAAAATTATATATTTTTTAAAAATTGCAAAAACAAAATCTGCATGTATGACGTGAAACGTTCATTAGAATAAAGCTTGACATTTCCAAGCTTCACACACTTCACTCAGATATTATCGAGTGTGCTCTTCACCTGAGTGTACGTGAGATGCCTCGGTGTGAGAAGGTGTGAAATCACCTCTGACAGGTGTGGCATAGAAACCCTGCAGGGACTTGCAGGAACCTGTACCCTTGTTACTCTGGATCAAAACGTAGTGTGCTGTTGTGGATCTGCGTGACATATTTCTGCCAGGATCTTATTGATCAGTTCCAGCGTAGCAAGTTAACAAAACGGTGATGTTATCTAGAAATCGGTCCGACTGGCAGAGTGGGTTTGATATGTTGACTGTGAGGAATGAGAAGTGTTTCTCTGGAGGCTGGTGGGAGAATGGCTGTTTTTTATTAAGGAAGTTGTACGGTTGGAGTGAATATCGACAGACAGATCGACGTGAGCTAGCGAGCCAGATAGCTGACGCGTTATTAAGTTAGTGTAACTATTTCAGGATCTAATAGTACTATAGTTAATCAAAAATAAATGAAATGTTTGGTTATATTGTGTCCCAAAATGTCAGTTACTCGATATTTTATTCTTGTCTGTAGAACTGTCACATCGCACAGGCAATTCTGAATACTGAATATAGCAACAGCTACAATTAGCTACATCACTCGACCTGGGTGACGATATCCGGTATAACCATGTGTGTGTTACTGTACTCAAATACCACAATCTGGGCAAATGTTTCAGATTATTTTTGCAACAGAAAATAGATCCCGAAGACAAAACAAGATCCACTCACTTTATAGCATATCAGGTAGCTGGCTAACTAGCTCACACTGATCTGTACATTCCTGGTAATGGTGGCTTCTCTTGTTCATTTTCATCTTCACATGACTAGCTTTTGTATTATAAGTCCAAAGACATGCTAATTTACATTTACGGCATTTGGCAGATGCTCTTATCCAGAGCTTACAAGGTTACTGGTATTACAGGTAGGCCAACATTGTGTTAGGGGTCTTGCCCAAGGACCCTTATTGGTGTAGCACAGACTGGTTGCCCAGGCCGGGAATCAAACCGGGAATCTCACATGGGAGCCGATGATGTTACCACTGTACCACACCAACCACATTAAAAACGGGTTTTGTTTGACACGTCCGCGGACGGTGTTGCTAACTCTACTGTAGCAACTGTTTGCCTGAATCTCTGCAGTCATGGATTATTGAAACAGTTCAGCAGAGCAAACAAATCCAACAACGCCGGGCAAAGACGTGGTCAAACAGAGAAAAGTCGTGGGATCAGCAAATGGGTATGAACTAGGCAAAGGTTTAAGGCAGGAAACAATAAACACGCTATAGTCAAACACAAGGCAGGCTAGACAATAAAAACAAAGGCTTTCTTCACCGAGCGACACTTCACAGTTTTTGTCATTAAGGGCTGTAAGTGCTGTGATGGGGACCAGGGCCTGTTAATTAATACTCAGAGGACTGTGAATGGGTGCGGCGTTGTGGAGTGCTGGTGGCAGTCCTGATTGGGAATTCTGGGAGTTGGAGTTTGGTGGTGGTTTTGGGCTTTCCCTGACTTCCTAAACTTGGAAATGGTATTGTTTGTGGTGGACACAGACAAATGGAGTGGTACGAACAGTGATCGTAACAGTGATCGGACCAATGCCATTATAGGGAATATGAGTACTATATAAGGACTATAGTAGATCGGAGGTAACTGTGGTATAAAGCTAGATAGATACATTTTATTTACATTACATATTGCAGCCGAGGTTAAGGAACAGGCTGTGTGACTGGAAGGGCGTCGCTTTGGTCCCCCAGAACGACAAGACATGACCGAAGTTCTTTTGAGCAAAACACCTAAACCTGCCACTTCGGGAAAGTATGTTCACTGCCCCCTAGTGTGTGCATTCACTAATCTGTTTTTTTACTGCATGGATGGGTTAAACATGGAGATCACATTCCTCTGTGTGCAAGCACAATGGTCAATCACTTCACTTGCACTTTTTAATTTCTTTAATTTCATTTAGTTCATTTTCATGACTTTTGTTTCTAGTTCCACTCAGAGTCACTTTATGTTTATAAAACTAAAGAGGAACTAAAAGTGGTAAATCTCTGTTTTGGCGGTCTCTGTCGCTAGGGCGCTACATCAGGCTATTAAAAAAACACAAAACTTTATGTTCATACACTTTATTTACACGGCTTTAATTAAAAATGTGACTTCCCGCACCATTTCAAAATAGTAGCGCACTACATGGTTAGAGTGAAATTTCTCTCTTGACTCCGTTTATAAAACAACTGTCCCCAGGTGACCCCTGGATTGAGGGGTCTTAAAGTCAACAGGGGCTGGATGCTTTTTAATCTGTGTAAGAGACATGCACCTGTAACAGGAAGCCAAGCTTCAAGAGCTTAGCAGCACTTATGCCAAATCAATGTAGTGAAGTCGAGAAGTGATGCTCACTACACGCTCCAACACCTAATGACAATAATAACACCGATATAATGACTATAACACTGATAACACAGCGCAGATAAGAAATGAAATGAAACACGGAAACACACAGTAGCACCCGCATTAGCGGGTCATGCCAAAAACAGGAAAACAGTCAACGCACAAACAGTCGCTCATTAAAGGATTACAACGCTGAATTAACACCTGCGCGTGTTGCGTTCTCACGTCTAGTGTTTAATTAACTGGTACGATATTAAATTAAATGGCCACATGGTTACGCTGGTATTAAACGGAGCAGACTTTAACTTTGTTACTGTAAGACCTGAAGCAAAGACAAATGTACAGCTTGTAATTCAATCATTATAAGTGTTACGTTAACACCGACAGTGGTGATTTAAAGCTGCACTGTTTAATAACTCTGACAGTGTTTGATAAAATCCTGTTTCTCTGAATTAACGCTTACAGGACCTCAATGACTAAATAGGTGTTAATTCACTCGACAAGGCAACAAATGGCCTAATTCATCCCTACAGGTGTTAATTCAATACTGTAAAAATCTACCAGCAGTGTTGAATTACAACATTTAGTGTCTAACAGATTCTTATAGTGTTTAACTAACACCTATAGAATTTCTTTAATACATTTAATACATTTTTACAGTGTTAAATTAACACATACAGGGTCATGGTGGTGTCCTGTGAATGCACATGAACACTCAAGACTACTAAACACTACTGCTTAAATCAAAACAGTATTAATGCGCCACACTAACACCTACATGCTCGAATTGATACATTAGTGTTTAATGGACTCAGTATTGAAATGACACCTCCTACTGTGATGAATTAACACGCACAGGGTGGCATTCTTGTCTAACAGACTCAAGCAGTATTAAACGAACACCTACAACAAATTGTGTCTCCTCGTGGTGCATGGCGGTGTCCTGAAATGCAGCCCGGTGGTGTTTCATACAGTGTTTCTGTAAACACAATTCTAAGATCTCCACCTATCATACAGTGTTTATGCATCTTTTGCAGTGATGAACTAACACCTGCAGGGTTGCATTAAGGCATTTCGAAATGAATACCCTCTTGCAGGGTAATGCCGTGCTTAAAAGTCTCGTACAGTGTTGAACCAATACCGACATTCAGAGTTCAATACCCTCTCGAAGTGTTGAACTGACACCCACAGGGTTGTGTATAGTGCTGAATTAATACCTGCAAGGTTGCTTCAGTGATATAATACTGTATTAATATTTACATCTACTCATGCAGGGTTCAATACCCTCTTGCAGTGTTTAATTAACACCCACAGTGTTGAATTTTACACCTACGAGGTTGTTTTAAATGCTAGTAACACTGTCCTCACATCTCCACCTACTCAGTGTTTAAAAATCTCTTAAATTGTTGAATTAACATCCACATGGTTGCATTCATACATTAAGTGTTTAATCTCTTACTGTGTTTAGTTGCATTTACAGAAACACTGTATGATTTTAAACAGCCTACCACATTTATCAGAAGAGGTTTGAGACATTGTACTGGTTGAGAGATCGTACCAATGCATTAAGTATCTTCTACACAGTGTATACCAGTGTAACATATAGTGTTGGGTCATATATAGTGTTGAATTGACACCTACTGTTGTGTACGGTGTTGAATTAACAACTATAGAGTTGTATGCAGTGTTGAATCAAATCTGTGGGTATACCCATGTGGGTATACCATGTTGAATTAACACCTACAGAGTTGTATATGTTTTTAAATAAACACCTACAGCGTGGTATATAGTGTTGAATAAACACCTACTGTGTGGTATATAGTGTTAAATAAACACGTCCAGGGTGGTACATAGTGTTAAATAAACACCTACTGTGTGGTATATAGTGTTGGATAAACACCTCCAGCATGGTATATTGTGTTGTATAAACACCTCCAGCGTGGTATATAGTGTTAAATAAACACGTCCAGGATGGTACATAGTGTTAAATAAACACCTCCAGCATGGTATATAGTGTTGGATAAACACCTCCACCGTGGTATATAGTGATGGATAAACACCTCCAGTGTGGTATATAGTGTTGGATAAACACCTACAGTATGGTATATAGTGTTGGATAAACACCTCCAGCGTGGTATATAGTGTTGGATAAACACCTACAGCGTGGTATATAGTGTTGGATAAACACCTACAGTGTGGTATATAGCGTTGGATAAACACCTCAAGTGTGGTATATAGTGTTGGATAAACACCTCCAGCATGGTATATAGTGTTGGATAAACACCTCCAGCGTGGTATATAGTGTTGGATAAACACCTCCAGCGTGGTATATAGTGTTGGATAAACACCTACAGGATGGTATATAGTGTTGGATAAACACCTCCAGCGTGGTATTTAGTGTTGAATTAACACCTACATGGTGGTATATTGTGTTCAACAAACACAAACAGAGTTGGATACAGTGTTGAAAGACACCTACAGAATGGTATATAGTGTTGAATAAACATCTACAAGGTGTATATATATTATATAGTGTTTATGGGTATAGTGTTGAGTAAACACATACAGAGTGGTATATAGTGTTAAATTAATATCTACATTGTGTATATAGTATACAGTGTATATAGAAATATAGAGTTTAATGAATATATACAGGGTGTATATAGTATATAGTGTATATAGTGTATATAGTATATAGTGTATATAGTGTATGTAGTATATAGTGTACAGTGTATAGTGTATAGTGTATATAGTGTGTATAGTGTATATAGTATATAGTGTATATAAGTATATAGTGTATATAGTGTATATAGTGTATGTAGTATATAGTGTATGTAGTATATAGTGTATATAAGTATATAGTGTACATAGTATATAGTGTATAGTGTATATAGTGTGTATAGTGTATATAGTATATAGTATATAGTGTATATAAGTATATAGTGTATATAGTGTGTATAGTGTATGTAGTATATAGTGTATAGTGTATATAGTATATAGTGTATATAGTGTATATAGTATATAGTATATAGTGTATCGTGTATATAGTATATAGTGTATATAGTATATAGTATATAGTGTATCGTGTATATAGTATATAGTATATAGTGTATATAGTATATAGTATATAGCATATAGAGTATCGTGTATATAAGTCTATAGTGTATCGTGTATATAAGTCTATAGTGTTGAATTAATTAATATCTACTGTATATAGTGTATAGTGTTGTATAGAATATACAGGGTTACTATAAGATGTTTTTTTTTTATATAAGAAGTATCGGATAGACTCTTGAAGGGTTGAGTATAGAAACATATAAGAAGTATCTGACTCTTGAAGGGTTGAGTATAGAAACATATAAGAAGTATCTGACTCTTGAAGGGTTGAGTATAGAAACACTGCATGATGCCCTGATTCAACACCACCGGGGCTGCGTCTCAAACCGCCTACTAGATTTGTCAAAATCAGGACTCGACCATGAGGAGGTACAGTGTGTAGTCCAGCTCGGATTGAGACGCGGCCGTCGGTGTTTAATTCAGCGCTGGAGGGATTTATCTCTCTACCGAGTTCCGCGCGAGCAAAAACGTCACCGAGCTCCGGTTATTTTCCACTAACGGCGAACCGGCTGCTTCACAGCCTCATTACATGACCAGTCTCTGAGTATGATTATTTTTTCTCGAAGGTGACTCGTGAGTGCTGAGCGGTGAAAAAACGGTGAATCCCGGAGACATACGCCACACCGTTACTGCGCGTCCGCGCGCGCGCGCCTCAGCCCGGTTCGGCGCTCGGTTTGGAATTATAGAACGCGCAAAAAAAAGGAAAAAGAGAGAGAAATCGAGAGAGAGAAAAGATGAAAATGGTGTGAAACGTTACCCGTTTCGCCGGCCCCAGGCCTGAGCCCCCCTCCGGTAGTCGCTTGCGCGCTGCCCCGTCCCGTCTTCCCTCCGCGGCCGGCCTCTCTCTCTCTCTCTCTCTCTCTCGCTCTCACTCTCACTCGCGCGCGCTTTTCCCGTGATGTCACGAGCACCGACGACTCTCCCGTTTCTAGGACCCTGCGGAAAATCTCTTCCGGTCTGACGTCCTCTGCGGCGGCGCGTGAGAGCCACAGTGAGCGAGCCACCGGGGCCAGAGAGAGAGAGAGAGAGAGAGAGAGAGAGAGAGAGAGAGAGAGAGAGAGAGAGTCGGTGCTGACGTATTTTTCGGTCCAAACTGTTTAGAACACTGTCAGTTTGAATCCGATGCACGAGCGAGGAACAGGATATTTAAATTTAAATAATAACGGACAAAAATATCAAATAAATAATAATAATAATACCAATAATTCTTATTGTTGTTATTATTGTTGTTGTTACTACCACTACTATTAGTAATAATAATAATAATAATAATAATATGTGAATATATATTCCACACTATATATTTAAAAACACTGTGTTCTTGTTGGAACGTCTGGCCGTCTGGTCTAAGGTCTAAGGTAGCTCCAGTGTGTTCTTTCTGTGACTGTGTGGGTTTTCCCAGGGTTCTCCGGTTTCCTCCAACCTCCTGAAAGCCACACAATGTGGTAGTTGATTGGATGTACATAAATTGCCCTTGGTGTGAGTGAATGGGTGTATATGTGGTACCCTGTGATGGACTGGTGCCCTGTCCAGGGGGTATTCTAGCATTCCACCCAGTGACTCCAGTGACAAACTGACACCCTGACGGACTGAGTGGATAAGAGAATGTCTGACTGGCTTCAAGGCTATGTTATGGACTGGTCGAATTATCAGACTATTTCCCTAAAACAGCACTGGGTGTTTTACCACTCTGTTTCTATATAACAAGCCGTGCACATTGAAGTGCCAGAAAAACTGGTACACCAGTCTAATACTTGGTAGGTCCACCATGAGGGCATGGATGTCATGTCCTTGCTGAAATATTCTCTCAGCAATAGTGAAAGTGAACCATTTGCCACATTTAACCTGTCCATGCAGTGAAACAAACACACCAGTGAACACTGTGTGTTCACCAGGTACCAGGGGTCCCATGGGATACCAGATAAACAAACCCCAGACCGTTATGGAGCCAGCAGTGTTTTGTCTTGTCTGTACCGGTTTTTCTGGCACTTCAGTGTGTAGTACAACACCCAGATTATGAACGGTGATTAAAAATGAAAAGGGATCAGCTGTCCACCAATCCACTCTGGCACAATCATTTATTATTGCCCCATTTCCCCGTGTGCTCTGTAACACACTAATACTGCACAGCTGAGATCCAAAATGGCTCCACCGAGCTCGGAGTGACCCACTTACTGTCTCCGACAACACACACACACACACACACACACACAGAGAGAAAGAGAGAGAGGGAGCATAACTGTGATTTAAAGTATCTTCATAGAGCCAGTGAGAAAGAGGTCATAAATAAACCATCTCACCTCAAAATTACCCTCATCATGAGCAGGTCAAACACACACACACACACACACACACACACACACACACACAGAGAAACTGAACAGAGCGCTGATTCGTATTCACATGGAGGAAAACAGAAGCAGTGGGGGGTAACAAAAGGAGACAGAGATAAATACAGGTATTACATTAAACTGATACTGATTAATATCACGATTATTATTATTATTATTATTATTATTGACAGAATTGGCTACAATTATTTAAATAAATATTACAATGTAACTTTTGTGTCTCATTAACCACCAAACCACTGCCAGGTAAGGTAAACGACGTTGACTGTCTCATTTCAATGGCCCCTGTCAAGTGAAATTGAACCACTCATTGACCGCTGTGCTTGCACAGGCAGAGGAATATGACCTCCGCATTTAATCCTTTGGTGCACACACACACTAGTGAATACACACACTAGGGGCAGTTGGGGTGTTAGGTGTCTCACTCAAGGACACTTTATCCATGTCAAGTCAGTTGCAGGAATTGCGAGACTGGTTCCATAAACCACTATCTCACAGCTTCACCGTGGTAAAGGTGCATGTGATATATTAGGCAAGTGAACAGTCAGTTCTCAAAGCTGATGTGTTGGAAGCAGAAAAAATGAGCAAGCGTAAAAATCAGAGCAATTTTGACCAGGATTAATTTGTGATGTCTAGACGACTGGGTCAGAGCATGTCCAAAACAGCAGGGTGTGTCCTAGTATACAGAGGTTAATACCTACTAAAAGTAAACCAGTGACAGGGTAATGTGACACCAAGACTCACCGATGTGTGTGCAGAGGTGAAGGTTGGACCGTCTTGTACGATCCTACAGAAGATCCAGAGAAGGATCTGTTGCTAATGGTTTGGTCCCAGAGATGCCACAGAAGACCTTCAGAGTAGAGGTCTGCTCTGGGATTGGGTCTCGCGGGACCCGACGCAAATCTCGCGGGAACGGCGGTTTGCACTTAGCTGCGGGCGGGAATGGGCGGCTAAAACAAAACACTCCGGGATTATAGACTATAGCCTAAAGGTAATTCCAAATAAATAAAATACTGAGAATGAGAATAGAATATGAAATTATATAACTATATAAACTTTATTTCATTTAAAAACTACATAATAATGACATTGTGCGTCAAGTGCGTCAAAAGCTGCAGGCCAGGAAAACGAAACAAACCCCAAGAATCTCTTTATTAATAATAACCTATATTACGTTTTCTCCTGCGGGATGGAGAAGATACAAAAGCATTTCCATCTCTATCAATGTGCTGGAATAATTCTTATAGCCTGGTGGGTTGCGGGCGGGAGTGGACATACACATCACGGAAATGGGCGGATACGCTGCACACACTCTGCGGTCAGAAATTTTGGCGGGAACAAATTTCTGCTTCAGAGGTCATGTGGAGTCCAGTGACACGTCAGAGCTGTTTAGAAGGCAGTTATAATGTTATGGCTGATATTTAAATGGAAATCTTTAATGGAAAGTACCTGAAAAAAAACAGTACACCGGTCTAATACCAGTGGTGGATGAAGTACCCAAATGATGTAGTTGAGTAAAAGCACAGATACCCAAGGTAAAATATGACTCCAGTAAAAGTAAAAGTCCTCTGTTTAGATTTTCACTCCAGTAAAAGTACA
>JAOVVF010000025.1:1280938-1291313 GCA_028565595.1 Duopalatinus emarginatus | reverse complement strand
CCATTAAATTAAATCAACCACTTTAAATAATAATAATAATAATAATAATAATAATAATAATAATAATAATAATAATAGTAATAATAATAATAATAGACAAAACTATGTATTATTTTAATTATCCACACAAGATACCACACCATTTCTTTTATTTTTTTTTCTATTCAATTTTCCTTCTTACTTTTACTTTATTGTTTAACTACCACTTACTGGAGCACTCCGTTCCTGTTTACACTTCTCATTTAACCGATGTGTATACAACCCTGATATGGGGATAAATCTAAATCCATATCTACACGATCAGTTGATCTACACGTCAAATGTTTTTCTATGTAATTGCCATTTATTTACACTGCAGCCGAACAGATCCAGCTTACAAGTTCCCGCTCTCAGCTAGAAAACTCAAACTTCTAGGCTGACCTTGGGATTATTATTAACACCACATTTCACTTTATCCCGCCTAATTCCCGCCATAACTCCCCTATTATTAACTCTTATTTCTAAACACGTTGTTAGATTTTATTACAGGCTATAAACTAGAACAGGTCTGATGTAGCAATAACTCTGAAGAGGATGTGCTCCCCCTGCTGAGGCTTTACTGGTCTGAAAGCAAAGTTTTTTTAATATACATACAGACATATTGTCCCAGGAGCGATAGAATGTAGAGACAAGTTTGCCAAATTTTTTGACCCCCCTTCCCCTATTTTTTTTACTTAGCTTGTCTAACATGAATTATTAATCATATGACCCGTTAACTATGCTTTCAGTATTGTCAAATATTAAGATATTTACTGTAGCAGTATAATTCATTTTTTAATTGAAGAGTTAGTCTCAAGGCAGAGGCTATTTAATGCCATTTATAGGCCAAGATACCGGTCCTTGTATAATACACGCGCTGTGAAAAGGTGAGCCGGAAGTGACGCACCTGCGCAGCACCCCGCCGAGCAGGGAGGCGTTGAGGCACTCGGGCGGTGAGAGTCTTCGCTGCACTTCTCCCACCGTCACCTTGTACTTGGAGGTGGAGCTGAGCAGAGACAGGCGGCCCGGTACCGAGCAGAACACCTCGTTCACGTTGACGGTAATGCCGCCGATAAGTCCGTCTTTACTCATCATCAGAGACGTGACGCTCTTGTGCGGCATCGGGACTGCGGGGTGAAGGGAACGGCGAAAGTGGGGTGGGGTGGGGTGGGATGAGGGGGTGTTCAACAAAAACAGGAACTTTTATTTAAGATGCAAATATTTTAAAATAATAATACATAATTTATAATAATAAACAATAATGAGTTTTTTGTTCTGACAAACACCGCATTTCTCTTTACAGTTTAAACAATAATTACAAATAAAATAGGGACAGTTTTACAAAAAAATGATGAATTATATATGAATTAAAAATACAGTCATTTTATAGCCTATACCAGAGTTCTATGAAGCACGGCAAGGGGTCTGTTTATTTTATTTTATTTAATTTTATTTTATTTTATTTACATTTATTAGTTTGTTTTTATTTGTTTGTTTGTGTTTATAATTAAATTTATATATACACTCTACATGTTTCTGAAATATATTAATCCATCATTTAATAAGTTCAAGAGACAGGTAAAAAAAAGTTGCTGGTAAATAAATATATTTTGGGAATAAACAATCTGAAGCCCTGATAAACAAACAATAAATAAAAAAGTAATAGAAAATATCATTGTACATGAACTAATAATATTCACTTAATGAATCTATACTGAGAGGTAGGGTGGGGCGATATGATTATATATCAACATCAGGACAAATTGTGACACAATATGTATTACTGAAATGATGATGATAATAATAATAATAAGAAGAAGAAGAAGAAACTGGCAGGAAGGTGTTGCTTTACGGTTAGTCTTATATTTTATTTTATTTTAACATTTTTCTGTTACTGTACAACTTGGTATGATAGATAAGACAAGATAAGATAAGATCATCATTTATTTGTCCCACAGACAGGGAAATTTGCAAGTAGATGAAATTAGTTATGCACTGTTACTCTCTGTTACACTGTGTAACATTGTGTTCTATGTAATGTTTTGTTACAGTGTTACACTATGTTGTGATGTGGTGTGATGTGTTACGCCACACTGTTGTGTAAAGTGATGGTAAAGCATGTTGTCTTGTGTTAACTGATGTTACGCTGTGTCACGATACATTATATTATGCTACGTTATATGTTATGTGTTATATGTTATCCTTTGTGTTCTGCTGTATTATGTTGTGTTACATGAACATCCACTTCTTAGTAACAATTGTATTGCAAAAATGATCTAAAGATGTCAACCAATAATACAGGCTAACTTTATATTTCCCAGGTGGTTAAATGACTCCAGAGGCTTTTTATAGTCTTATTTAATAGCAGGATGATATTTATCCTGACTACTTGTCTATATATTTAGCTCATTTTAGATGGGGGATTTTAGATGGGGTAGCCTGCAGTGAAAGAAAAAGTAACCTTGTGAATTTTAGGTTACCTTGTAAAAAAAAAAAAAAAAAAAAAAAAAAGGGGGGGGGGGCACCTAGAAAATACCATGGAAGAGAATTTCTGTGATATGGAACACCTGGGATTGACTTTAGGATTTCAGGTGATCCTATTTAACACATTCCCTGATTTCTGCAGCAATACATTTGTCTACTGTACTTTTAATATGTATATATTTTCTGACCGACAACACTATTTATTCCCAAACCTGATGCACATTACTGTTTCACTACAACACCTCTTGCGCCTTATGTATATTGTGTGTACATTGTTTGTATATTGTTTATTGTCTTTAAATTATATGTAGGCTACCAATTTACTAATGGCACCAGGGCACCAAAAACCAGTACCAAATCTCTTGTGTGTGTGTAAACATACCAAAAAAAAAAAGAAAAAAAAAAGAAAAAGCCAAATCTGTACGTTGCACCAATATGTATATATACTGCTCCTCCTATACACATTTCACCTGTAAAGCTTGACATGTGATTTAATTGATTGGATCCTAATTAAGGATGTTAACATTTTACTTCATGTAAGAGGGAACCCCATTAGTTCCCCCTTTTCCGAGAGTGCATTGCCTGTAACACGTGCTAAAGACGTCTTTTAGTAGACACGTGTCTTTTATACGTTTGGGTCATTTTTACAGGTTATTGAATATAAGACTAAAGCAAATTCTTGTCAGAAACAAATCTTAGAGATTTCACTCCAGACTTCACGCCCACTCAAATCCGCACATCCTCACGGGGAACCGCGGCGGTTCCTTTAGAGTAAAAAAAGAAATCTAGAACACGTAATACTTATTCATTATCATTAATGTTGTTTTTTTTTTTCTAAATGTATTTATTTCAATGCCAAGCGCCCGAGAGAATGACTCGAAGTCTCGTCCTCTTTTGTAATAACATAAAGGCAGTGTGAAGCGCGAGCCCTCTACCGACCCGGGTCACGGGTCCCGTCTGCTCCGGCACGCGGCCCCGGGAGTTGGCTCTGTGTTGAGCGCGCGCTGCCGTTTTTATGGGCTAATACACACTGAACACATTTTATTCTGTTCATTTGTTCCTTATTTATAGTGTATGTTTATTACTACTACTACTACTACTACTATTATTATTATTATTGTTATTATTATTGTTATTATTGTTGTTATTATTGTTGTTATTATTGTTGTTGTTGCTTAAAATTTAAATATAATCCGACACCACTTGCTAACTGAACCTGTTAAGCTGGTGAAGTTATAGTAAATATTATTTAATGCTTTGGCTACTTTTTTTGCACAAATGATTTTGTTTTGTGCTTGGTTTCGAAATTGATTCCCCAAAACGTTGACTAAAATCAGAACAGTTGAAGTTAATAGAAATAAACAAGAACAATAAATTAATTAAATCCCATTTTCCATCAGTAAATCTTCCAGCCTGATCTTTAACCGTAAACCCTTAACCTAATTGTAGACTAATCTTTTCCTAAACACCACTGTCGCTCCCGCCACTCAACCTTATTTATTTATTTATTTATTTATTTAAATTGCAGCCTCTAATTATCGATTGTTGATTGACTCGCGCGCCAACGTCAAATCGCCCTCGGGCACGTTTTCCCTAACAACGGCGCCCTCGGTCATTTAGGACGCGCGCGCTCAACCTCAAAACGAACGTCTCTTTAACGACACGCTAAAGTGGGAACGACGAGTGCGCGAGCCCGAGGAGACTCAAGCTCAGCAGGGATATTGCGCGTGTCTCATTCTCTCTCTCTCTCTCTCTCTCTCTCTCTCTCTCTCTCTCTCAATTCTCTCTCTCCCTCTCTCTCTCTCTCTCTCTCAATTCTCTCTCTCTCTCTCTCTCTCTCTCTCTCTCTCTGTGTAAGGGGGGGGGTGTACGCGGGGAATAATGGAGAAAATGAGCTCTAAACGAGCTCGCGAGATCGGGAAATCTCCATCCGTCACGACGGCCGCTTAAAGTCCGTCCTCTGGGAGAAACACACATTTCCGGTTAACTAAATTACCGCCAAATGTCTTGAGCACCGGACAAATATTAACAGGAGCCCAGGGAGCGCGCGCTGAGCTCGGTAACACTCGTGACACTAGCACTATTACTACTACTACTATTAGTAATAATAATAATAACATAGATATAAATACTACTAACACTACTACTACTACTTCTACTACTACTACTAATAATAATAATAATATGTGTGTGTTCAAATATAAAATATTAACTCATCAAAAATTGTTAATTACACAGAAAAATATGCTTGGAAAATGTTTGGCCTTTTTTTGACAATTTATTATTTTAAAAGTTTAAAGTTTTTATTAAAAGCTTAAAAACTGACTATATATGTTTTAATGACCGTTACTTTTATTACTGTGATTTTGTATTATTATTATTATTATTATTATTATTATTATTATTATTATTATTATTAAATTCATTTGATATTCTTATTGTTTTGAACATGACAAAAACTACTATTAATAGTTACATGTGGTGATTAATATCACCTGATCTCAGGTGTGTTTCATATTATCTGCATGTTTTCCTCGGCAAAAACAATTTATTGAAGGCACTGGTTTTTGTCCGAAGATGAGTTGATTTTCCCATTTTAAAATAATCAACAAAGGGTTTTAAAGATTTTAAGAACCGGATATTGTAGTTAGTTGATAATATACATACAAAGGAACGTTTTATTGAAATGTCTGACGTTTTACAAATTAGTGAAAAAAATCGGTAAAAACAAGTCTGAATATTATTCTACCCGACTTTACCTTTTTTGATAACGGACTGATCCAGGATGTTCATTCCACTGTTATTGGCGTCTTCTACAGCCTGTCGAACACACACACACACACACACACACACACACACACACACACACACACACACACACGGTATAATCAGAACCCGAAATAAATTGTATTTCCCTTATTTACAATCTCGGAGTGATGTTATTTTGAGTCAATTTCATCCCCAGAGCCTTCAGGCTGATCAGAAGTGAACCGAATAAACACAAATAATGACGTGAGGGACGTGTAGCATGTGTACACGCGAACGTGGGTCTGATTTGAGGTTTGTGGACCTGAAACGTAACAAAACATGACAGGCGGTTTAATTTATTATTATAGCTGTGTCAGAGTTTATTAGCGGACTTTAACAAGGAGTCACGAGGCATATGTAGAGTCATTACTGAGAAATTATACAGCACGAGAGCTGAGTCAGATCTGCCCGGGATTTAAGATAAGACAGATCAGACAGTGTATCAACAAAACATCCTGTGAACATTCATGATGAGCGGGGTTTCAGGATGCGGAGATTTATTTATACATACAGGAAGTCACGTGTGTGTTTTTATTGCGCAGTAGATTTACATGTTAATGCTCAACGACCAGGCATGAAAGGAAACGTTAATGTCACGCTCATGCATCGTATATGACGACAGGTATAACGGGAATAAATGATGCACGTGGACCACGTTAAAAAGTAATCAATGTCGCGCGCGTTTCTGTAATTAAATAAAGCGCATTAATAACCAGCTCACTGGCATTTTCAGGCTTGATGGACCATTATGACGTATTATAATCATTACACAAATTAGACAGATGTATTATACAAATTTCAGAGAAACCCAGAGCTTTGAGCTTGAGTGTGTATAAATGTGTGTGTTTAGATGAATGTGCGTGTGTAATGCGAATGCGCCCCGGGGTTAAATAACACACACACACACACACACACACACACACACACACACACACACACACACACACACACACACACGCACTGAGTGTGTGAGGCCCCCTACAAACGATCTGCGTCCAAATAAATCACACCGACCTAAATATGTGTTTAGGGTTTGAGGTTATAACGCGTCATTATATCTCAGCGACCAGCTTTAATCATTTTTATGGGAAATTAATGAGGATTAATGATATTCCAATGAAAAATAATAATATAATTGATAATTATGCGTAAGAATTATTGTGTGTAATATATATGGAAATTATACCCCCTATACACACACAATCACATGAAAAGTAACTAAATAATATAACACAACATTAAATATCCTTTAAAACGCATAAGGAGACTCACGTGCGCGTCATCCATGCCGTGCGCGAGCCCGTGCAAAGACAGGCTGTCCCCCATACCGGCCTCGAGCCCGTGCGGCGCCGAGTGCAGCAGCACGTCCGGTCTGCGCACGGAGGTGGAGTAATCCCGAGTGCGCGGGTCGAGCCCTGAGAGCTGCGGCGGAAGAGACGCCCTCGGCTGCGGCAGCAAGGACGCGCTGTCTCCGCCGACCTCCTGCCGCTGGCGCGAGCCCCATGGATGCTGCTGGTGTGGTTGGTGCAGGGCATTCAGCGCGTACGGGTCGTTCACGTGAGAGTACGGGTCCTGGCTCTGCGGGTAGGGCAGCGGCTGGTACGGCGGCGGGAAGTACGGCGGCTGAAAGTCCGAGGAGGGCGCGTGCGAGAGCGGCGGCGCGCTGGAATACGGAGCCTGGGACACCGAGCCGAGCTGGGAGAGTCTCGAGCTGTGGCCCGGTACGCCGTCATGGCGGTCCTTAAAACAACACACAACACAATATATTTAAACATAAATATTAGTTTTATTTATTCATTATTGTAATAATTTCATGATAAAACACAAATAAAGGTTTTAGAATAGTTGTGAATATATTTTTAAACTTTTTAATTTGTGTCATGTATCGCAGTTCATATTTGCGGCACGGAAGTGTATTGTAGAGAAAATGTGCTAAATTATTAGTCTAATTTTTTTTTTTAATTTTAACAAGTTTTGACTGTAAAAAAAAAAAAAATTGTACGCAGATGCGTCCTAGCACAAAAAATCTGGCCAAAAATCTGCCCATGTCTTTAACAACAACAACAACAACAACAACAACTAAAAGTTAAAATTGCTTTTAATTAAGAAATAAAAGAAAAAGCGGATGGACTCACCGTGGCTGAGTACGTGTGCACTAACATCTGGAGTTTAGAATCTATTCCCACACACACACATACACACACTCCGCACGCACACACGCACTCACACACACACACACACACACCGATCCGACTTCGGGGAAGATCGGATAGGCTGATAGAGAAGTGCGCGCGCGAGCGAGCAGATCCGTTCTGTGTCTGCAAGTCCGACTCTCCTACTCGGTACCGCGCCTCGAGCTCCACGAGCCTTACTTATCCTTCTTCCTCATCCGGTGTTTTTGGGCTCGGGAGTGCGTGTGTGTGAGGGTGCGTGTGTGTGTGAGTGCGTGTGTGTGAGTGTGTGTGCATGCCGTCGCTGAGCTCCTGCCCCCGGAATAATCGTTATTCATGACTCTTTAATAAGAGCCGGGGAAGAAAAAAAGAGCAGCGCTGGAGAAGCGGAGCGTGAAGGCGCCGTCCTGTGCTAGCGCTGCCTCCTGCGTGTCGTGGCGTGACGTGACGTTCATTCGGTGGAGGGAGAATCCCGTGCACGAGTGGGAGGTGGAGTTTTTAGGGAGGAGGGGGTGGTGGGCAAATAGTCAATACAGGGAAAACCACGCGCGCGGTAACTGATACACGAATACTTTCTCTCTCTCTCTTTTCTCTCTCTCTCTCTCTCTCTCTCTCTCTCTCACACACACACACACACACACACACACACACACGGTCCCACCATAAAGCATCAACAATCCTGTAGCAGCTGAACGCAAAAGGACATCCTTCATCCGTCTTTACTAATACTCCCCCTCCACTCCATAACCCCATAACCCCATAACCTCACCCCACTGTTCCTATCATTATGGTCGATTTCACGCGCCGGGGTCGTGGTGTTTAATTACCCCATCCGCGTGACGATGACTGTGAGAGAAATGCCATGTGTGTATGTGTGGGGTTTTTTTTTCAAAAGACAGCATAAGAAAAAAAACACCCTTTGAGACAACTCTCACGCGCTGCACCCTGTCCCACGCTGAGATGCCATAAATAAATAAATAAATAAATCGATAAATGTATAATAAAAAGACAGAACACAGGACAAAAGTTTTGATTTTTAGTTCTGCTAGTTTCTTTTGCACTTTTATATTTACACTTGTTGATTTTCTATTGTCAGTTTGTAATCAGATACCTGCAAAACTAGCAAAAATATCCATTAAGTATAATAATAATAATAATAATAATAATAATAATAATAATAATAATAATAATAATAATAACAATAATAAAATGAACAGATAGCAGCTACTATTTGACTAACTGATTAACAAAAATAAAAACAACACTAACTAGGCTACATCAATGCCTAAAAACACTAAAATGCCTACTAACTTCTATCTATATGAGTCAATTCAAATAAAATCTAACTTCTAGCCGTGTAAATTAAGAAATAAAGAAGAAAGAAATAAGAATTAATTTAACTAGTAAACTATAGCAAAATAAGACATTGCTAAAACATTGCTATAATTGCTGTTTACATTTTTTAACAGCCAATTGAGCTACTGACTACATTAATACATAAAAACAACATCTAGATTAAAAACACACAGCTATATTAAGTTCTATTTTAAGTTAAAAAATAAAAACAAAAAATAAAAATAAAAAACATTAGAGCTACTAAGTACTAACTTCATAAGTTGACAGAACAGCTAATCACAGTTATTATGACTAACTACTAAGTCAAATCTGGTCAACATGTTGCTTGTATTTACATCCAAATGCGCTTGAGGAAAAAAAAGTGACTTCTAATGAATAAAAGGGGGAAAAAAGTAAATCATAAAGAACTAAAGTTACAGTGTTTTGTTAACTGTAAAATATACATGTTTAGTACACAACATGACAACATGACAACGACCCCGCAATATACAGTAAAATATATATGACCTATAGTTATATTATATTTATATTTATATAAATATATTTGTATGAAATACAAAATGATAAAACGTCGCCGTATACTAAAAAGGAAATGGCGAAGTGTTCGCGCGCGCTCTCCGGCTGTTGCACGTTACCTCATAAATGTCTTCATACTTGACATTTTCCACGAGCTTCCACAGCATGTTCACGCGCTGCTCCCCGCACGGCGAGTGGATTCACGTGCAGAGCTCCGGTCTCATCTCTCTCTCTCTCTCTCTCTCTCTCTCTCTCTCTCTCTCTCTCTGAGCGCATGAGTGCTCCGCCTGAACCCGCAAACCTGCGCGTGAGATGTAAAAATCTCTGTACTTCCGCATTCCAAACTACAGATGAGTGAACCGTTAACGCACCGAGACCAAACCCCCGCACGAGACCTGTGCCTAACAGCGGAAGTTGACCTCAGACATGACTCTGACATAATACTTACTGCTATACTACTAAACTAGACCTTTTCTTGTGCACTAAAGGGTACTCCTTTGGTACTTTTAGTACTTTTAACCTATTTTAACATATAAAGGTGCGTGTATTGTAAAGCTTTGCGGTCAAATCACAGTAAAGGTACAGTATCCAAACATTCAGTGGATCTTATATAATATATAATAAGGTACAATACAGAAGGGTACTAAACCAACCTTAGGCAAAAGTACCGTTTAGTATCTTTTTTCCCTGAGAACTTACATGTTTATATGTGATGTATTTTATGGCCCTGAGCAACATATAAGTCAATAAGAATAAGAATAAAAATAATAAAAACCATACATGAGTGTACTACACCAACCTCAAGAAAAAATAGCGTTTAGTACCCTTTTTTTCTCTTAAGAGTTTAAATGGTACTGAATAAATGATAGTCACCAAATTATATGCTTATAATAAGAATTATAAAGAATAATAAAATTAAAAATAATAATTTTATTTTTATAAAAATAAAATAAAAAAATAAATAAAAACAATATGTGGGGGTACTACACCAAACACCCCCCCCCCCCCAAAAAAAAAAAAAG
>JAOVVF010000025.1:1182357-1192617 GCA_028565595.1 Duopalatinus emarginatus | reverse complement strand
CTTCACTGTGACAGATAGCTACAGAAGACACGCCTCCTTCCTTCTTCACTGTGACAGATAGCTACAGAAGACACGCCTCCTTCCTTCTTCACTGTGACAGATAGCTACAGAAGACACGCCCCCTGTTTCAACCTTTCACTGTGACTGACAGCTACAGAAGACACGCCTCCTTCACTGTGACAGACAGCTGCAGGAGCCATGCCTTTTTCCTTCTTCACTGTGACTGACAGCTACAGAAGCCACGCCTTTTTCCTTCTTCACTGTGACTGACAGCTACAGAAGACACGCCCCCTGTTTCAACGTTTCACTGTGACTGACAGCTACAGAAGACACGCCTCCTTCACTGTGACTGACAGCTGCAGAAGCCACGCCTTTTTCCTTCTTCACTGTGACTGACAGCTACAGAAGACACACCCCCTGTTTCAACCTTCACTGTGACTGACAGCTAAAGAAGCCACACCTCCTTCCTCCTTCACTGTGGCTGACAGCTAAAGAAGCTACGCCACATTCCTCCTTCAGTGTGACTGACAGCTAAAGAAGCCACACCTCCTTCCACCTTCTCTGTCACTGAAAGCTAAAGAAGCCACACCTCATTCCTCCTTCAGTGTGACTGACAGCTAAAGAAGCCACACCTCCTTCCACCTTCTCTGTCACTGAAAGCTCTAAAGGCCACGCCTACTTCCACTTTTACTGTGGCTGACAAATATAGAAGCCACGCCTCCTTCCTCCATCACTGGCACTAACAGACCCAGAGGCCACGCCTCCTTCCTCTTTCATTAGTGCTAACAGACCTAGAGGCCACTCCTCCTTCCACCTGCATTTACATTAACGGACCTAGAGGCCACGCCTCCTTCAAAGCCTGATTGCACACTTTCCTGAGGTGGTCACAGCCACACTGTAAACACGGAGACCAGTCCACCAAGATTCATGACAATCTTTCCAGGCACCTCTTGCACTCCTCCAGACACGATCCCTCTATCCTGGAGGTGAAAGAGTGGGATGAAGAGAGACAGGCAGATGGAGGGAGCAGAGGAGGGAGAGGAGAGGACTGATTGAAGTGGTGGTAAACGGAGGTGGTGAACGAGGGCAGCGCTGACCATCACCATCAACGGAAAAGCTCATCGTTATTGACTTCACCAAGCAGCCACTGGAGACTGACGCCTCGGGCTCTTAGCAAGCACACACGCACACGCACACACACACACACACACATTAAAAAGACTAATGCTAAAAGATTACAGGTCAACTAAGGGAGCGATGGAGCAGACAGTTTCACCTTTCCACCGTTTTTTTTTCCACGCACATATAAACACACGCTAGTGTAAACAACACTGTCACAACAACGTGGCATACGATCGGCTCACGTTTATGCTCTTTCACAACTCCTGGTGCGACCTGTTCACTCGTCAGCCATCTTGAAAACGACACACACGTATATAAACATACTTCAAACAGCCAAGCGAACCAATGTTTCGATCTGGACACCATCAGCATAAACCATTAGCATGTGGTTGAAGCTAAACAACACTAGCTAAGCATTAGCGAAAGAATTAGCACCGCCAACGTCTGATTAGCGGTAAATTAGTCAACGCGTCTGAGGGAAACGGTTTTCACTTTGACCACCCCGTTGTCGTTAGCGTAACAGCGTAACAGCTACATGCTAGCTAGTAATTCTACCAGTGTATGATGTATACTATAACATACACGCTGTACCAATACGTATACCGTACGCAATAAGCTAAAGCACACAATATGTGAGCTAACACCTCTCTCTCTCTCTCTCTCTCTCTCTCTCTCTTACACACACACACACACACACACACTCAGAGCAACATGAAAAGGCTAAACTCGCAAACAGATTACAGGTCGAATATGGGCCAGAGCTCTGACAGATGGAGCGGGCCATTTAGAATCCCGCTCACCCAGACACACGCCCGCGTACACACACGCAAAGCGCCTGGGGGGTTTCCACGGTGACGGGACACGTTAGCGTCAGCCGCTCACAGCTGCCAGACCGCACCACGAACCGCGCCGTGATTGGTTACTTACTCACAGTTATGAAAACTCAGGCGGAAAGAAATATGAAACATGGGGTGGGGGTGGGGGCAGGAAAATCGTGTGCGTGTGTGTGAGTGTGTGTGTGTGTGTGTGTGTGTGTGTGAGGTGTTCACAGTGGAAGTCAGAAGTTCCTGGATCGACACTGTGTCCTGGTGAGACCTCAGAACGCGCGTTTGTGAGTGACACATGATTTAGTGCAGGCGTTTAGCAAATGATGAGCCAATCTGACATGATTCGTGAGTCGTTCTAAAGAGTCGACTCATTCGCAAACGACTTTTAAGGCTTCGAAAACTTCGCGAGGAAACAACTACGGCTTGCTTCCACGTCCAATGTGACGTCATGGCAGAACGGTGTTATAAGCTGCGTCCTTCGAAGAACACGGCCTGTGTGGCCTACAGGGTCATAGCCTTCAAAGGCTGCGTAGGTCAGGAAGACCGAACCAACGTGGGATTTCTCGTTAGCGTCTTCGGGGCGGATTGAACTCCCGAGATATATCTGTTGGAAAAGAAGGACACATATGAAGGAGCCTAAACGCTGCTGTGACTCAGTCGGGGTTCAAATGCAGCCATGACCAAAGCCTGAGATTGAAGATGTTCATTTAGAGACTTAGACTGAATTTAAACAGCACCACCTGCTGGACTGGAGGTCAAGTCGTCTCCATGTGTGTTTCTCTGAGCAAACTTATTACGTGATGCCTTCGTGTTTACTTTTTGGTGCTACACTAGACTAGATACGATGCTTTGAGTATGAACCAAAACAAAGCTCCTGAAATAAAGAGTCCCATCAAGTTGCACACCAGAATCAAGTCAGATTTTTTTTTTTTTTTTTAGTTTTGAAGCTAGTTTAAATGGAACGAATCTGATCGTCTAGCTAGCAAATGACCCAAGGAATCCAGAAGGGCCAATTTGGGTGTCAATTAGAAAGAGAGAGTGTGTATATGAGTGTGTATGAGTATGTGAGTGTGTGTGTGTGTGTGTGTGTGTGTGTGTGTGTGGCTGTTGGAAACTGGTTAACCCTTAAGTGTTTTGCCCTGAGGACGTCATTAAAACTTCAGCAGTGCACCTGGGAGGAGCTGCGGCTAATGCGAGAGAGGGAGAGAGGCAGACAGAGATGGATATTTATCTGTCTTGAAGTGCTTTAGTAGCCGACACTTACATATAGTCTGTCTCTCTCGCTCTCTCTCTCTCTCTCTCTCTCTCTCTCTCTCTCTCTCTCTCTCTTACACACACACACACACACACACACACACACACACACACACACACACACAGCTCGAGTCTGGAAAGCAGGATGATATATATATAATTGATGGCTGCTCTTCATTTGTGTGGTCATGGGACGTACAACTGCAGCTTAATTTCATGAGAAACGTTTTTTTTATATTCAGGTTGTTACATTGGTTTGACACACACACATGCGCACACACTCACATATATATATATATATATACACACACACACACACACACACACACACGCAACCAGCTCCCCACTCTCCAGTGATGGAGCAATGAAAGCTAGATGTGAGGATGAATCATAGATGCAGGAGAGAGGGAGAGCTGCGCAATGTATCACATCAAGGTGTGTGTGTGTGTGTGTGTGTGTGTGTGTGTGTGTGTGTGAGAGAGAGAGAGAGAGAGAGAGAGAGAGAGAGAGCGGCCAAAGTGCAGCCCCAACAATTCCCCTCGAAAAACAAAAAGAGGCAAGTCAAAGAGGAAAGAGGAAAAAACTTCACATTTATTCGCAAATTAGTAAAAAAAAACCACAAATATTTATTATTCATTCAATTATTGATCATGTGTTAATTGAATTTAAAGAAAGTGTGAATTATGCAGCATGCGCTCGTTATGCGCCGCGTCCACGGGAGGGCACAGACCTTGACTCTGGCAGCTCAACATCTGAATGCGTAATTTTCCCCGCTTTCTATGGTGCATTCCTAATGAACAGAGTCAACATCAATGGTGTGTGTGCATGTGTGTGTGTGTGTGTGTGTGTGTGTGTGTGTGTGTGTGCGCGCACTCTCTCCCGGACAATAAATAAGCGGCTTCAGAAATCGGTCCCGTTTCACTTCACTTTACTTTACTTTAGTATCTAGTTGGTTTAGTCATTATACACCAATAGGTTAGCTAATGCTAAAATTGTAACTGGCTTGTCCCAAGCCCCGCCCACTCACAAAAGGATACTCGGTTACAATCTTTAGCTAGCCATCTCGTTTACATAGGTCATGTTTATTACAGCAGTGTTACGCTTAAGTCCTCATTATATACCAATAGGTTAGCTAATGCTGAAATTGTAACGATATGGTCACAAGCCCCGCCCACTCACAAAAGGACACTCGGTTACAACCTTTAGCTAGCCATCTCGTTTACATAAGTCATGTTTATTACAGCAGTGTTACACTTGTCATTATTATATACCAAAAGGTTACCTAATGCTGAATTTGTAACTGTATGGTCACAAGCCCCGCCCACTCACAAAAGGACACTCGGTTAAAATCTTTAGCTAGCTATCTCGTTTACCTAAGTCATGTTTATTACAGCAGTGTTACGCTTAAGTCCTCATTATAGACTAGTAGGCTACTTAATGCTAAAATTGTAACTGTATTGTCACAAGCCCCGCCTACTCACAAAAGAATACTCGGTTACAATCTTTAGCTAGCTATCTCGTTTACCTAAGTTATGTTTTTACAGCAGTGTTACGCTTAAGTCCTCATTATAGACTAGTAGGCTACTTAATGCTGAAATTGTAACTGTATGGTCACAAGCCCCGCCTACTCACAAAAGGATACTCGGTTACAATCTTTAGCTAGCTGTTTCGTTGATGTAAGTCATGTTTATTACAGCAGCGTTATGCTTACGTCCACATTATACGCAAGTAGGCTACTTTATGCTGAAATTGTAACGGTATGGTCACAAGCCTCGCCCACTCACAAAAGGAACATCAGCTACAGGTATCTTTAGCTATATCAGTCATGTAGGTTATCTGTAAATAACGCCAATTTGCGTATTTTGGCTGTGTCCGAAATCCCGTATTTGTGTATTGAACGGTATGTGAAAGCAGTGTGGCAGAATACGTAGTGTACGTGAAAGGTCCCCAGATAACGTATTACATCGGGAGACATTACAAAGTATGCGGACACGGCACACTGTGGTCTGATGATCTATCCCGTTATTCGGCTGTAGCCGTAAAGCCGTTCGAAGCTGAAGAAAAAATGTCAGAAAGCAGGTACAGTTGGCAACCAGAAAAATACAATTAAAAAATATTATGGTTCTGTCCATCATTATGAGTAGCTTTGTGCTTTGTGGAGAACAACCGACACATTGTGCCTGATTTTAAAAACATCCAGGTAACTCGCGAGTTTCAAAGCTAACAGTGAACGCAAGCTCAGGTAATCATGTTAGCTAGCGAGTCATCCAGCCAAGCTAACTGTCATACCAAGAAATTTATCTCAGTTACCAGAATTCACAAAATCGCAGTGTATTAAAAGGCCCGTCTAGTCCCATCCCATAGACGATCCACAGAACACCTACAAAAGTTGTGTGGAGTCGATGTCTTCACGTGTCAGAACTCTTTTGATCGGGATGTACATATATATCGTCAGATGCTCATGTTAATGAATGCTGTCTCTGTTTGTCCAGTGAGCTTTATTTCCCAAATACTGTATATAATAAAAATTATTCTGCACATCCTCCTAGTAAGTGTATGGATTCATATTTGGTTACATTCCTAGTATACACAGGAGGAAGATCAAGTCAGTCAAGCATTGAGGTGGTTGCATATGTTTATTGAACTCGAGGTGTGTGAAACATGAATATTTTGTATACATGAGCATCTTATCAGGTCCGGACCCAGCCGGAGTATCATGCCCCGGCTTGTCTGAAAACAAAACGCAGGAGACAGTCAGTCAGGATATGATGTCAGTGTCTGAATAACACTGCTAGACATGCAGGATGGCAGACGATGTCTGAAAGGAAAACAAATCCTGCTCAGAATAAAAGGCTTTTACTGGCGAGGCTAAAGCCCGTCTGTCAGTGAGCTGCACCTCGAATGAAGGAAATCCACGTCAGAGTGCTCCGGGAAGACGAAATGTGAAGCCGGGGATCTTCGGGCATCTTTCAGATAGTGTGACAGAAACTCAAATAAGCAATTTATAGTCAAAAGCGCAGTAATGTCACAGTGAGTTAATGCATTTCAGAGAAAAGAGATGGCCAGGAGCTCTTCACGGCAGGCTGAGAGGCTGATCAATAATTACAGCCATTTCTGCAGTCTAGTAAGCCAGTGTTTCCAACCCCACATCCCTAGAGTGGACCTGCTCGGCATAGGGTTGTGGGTTGTTGTTTTTTTTTGTTTTTTTTTTGTGCGAACCGAGCTTTCAGATAGTAAGCGAGAACTGGTAGCAGTGAGAACAGTGTCAATACAAACATCCTCGGACAAGACATGTAAAAATAAATAAATAAATAAATACAAGAACTGGCCCAAAGATGAACCGGTGGAACCTGGAATTCTGGCTCTAGTACATTTTCTACTACCCCGATAACTCAGAAGCAGTTTAACAATATTAACATCGGTCCTGTTAGTGATAGATTAGCCAGCCTAGTGATAAAGTGTCACAAACAAACCCGATGTTCTGTTTTTGTTTGTCCGTATATCGGTATATAGAGCAGGTCTGTATGAATCAGAAATGAACAGTGCTGCTAACTTCCTGTTTCTTTAGGAACTTTGGACTTTCTGATTTTTGCAGCAGTGTCCTGAATCAGGGGCTGCAGTCTACATAGGTGTATCCTTCAAAGGCTGCATAAAGCACAAAGGCTGAACTCAAATGGGATTCCCTGTTTGTGTCGCAAGCACAGTATGAACCTGGGGATATGTTGGCTGGTGTAGAATCCACCCGTTGGATCCTTTGTCGCCATGGAAAAAAGGACATATGAAGGAGCCTTCATAGCAGGACAGCCTAGTCACACCGCTGTGGTCTTCAAATGAAGTCTTCAAAGGATGCAGCCCTTGAATTAGGACACCGCTAAGGTGTGTTGAACACACATTAACACACTGTTTATAGCTGCTATAAGGCAAGTGATCATCTGTTTCCTAGTGTGAAGTGAACGTGAACTACTAGTTTGACCGCTGTGCAGCGCAAATTGACCTCAGCATTTGACCCATCTGTGCAGTGAAACACACACTAGGGGACAGTGAGCACATGTGCCCTATCCTCAGCACCCTGGGAGCACTTCGGTTCAATATGGTCAGTTGTGGGGATCAAACGAGGGACCTTCTGGTCCCAAGGCTGGTTCCAAAACCAGATACTTTCAGCTGCCCCAAACCTTGTCAAAGAGCCCAGAGAGAAAGTGGCCCTGGGGACTGAACCCATGACCTTGACGTTATTAGCACAATGCGCTAATCATGCTAACCGGCCAAGACGTTAAATGTAGCTATAAATAATAATAAAAAAAATTAGATGTGCTGTTATAGGACAATTCCTATAACAGTTTATGATGAGTATAGGCCGTCACAAACACATAATAAGGAAGGCTTTTTAAAAAATGCTATCATACCGTAACATGACTGAACATATCTGTGAAGATTTGCGTATGTCTTTGTCGGTATTTGGTTTGTAGTTTTACTACTGCTGCAATTTAATGTACCTGGAAGTCTGAAATGTAGCTTGATGTATGTTGTATCAAGCTTTATACACTGGTAGGTATCCCATGGGAGCGCAGGACTGCAGAAATACAACGGGACATGGACGGCACAAGCTTGCGGCAAGTTTCTATTGACAAGAACAGCTCAGGATTCTGAGATCAGGTGACTTAGGTGCGATAGTGAAACCCTAAATTTAAATGAGTGTTTCTCTTAGCATAATTTCATGTCTCTAGACGCCGCTGGTGGAAGAGGCCAAACTTTCCAGAATGAATGCAGTACATAAATGGGTGTAACTCATTGGAAAGGAGGCACACATACTGTCAGACAGGGTTGAACAAAATTCAGAATTGAATTGAGAATGACCCCTAAATTCTAATTTAGTTCTTGAATTTGAATTTGAATTTTAATTGAGATTGCAAACTGGAAGCGGAATTGCAATTCAAATTCAAATAGAATTAGGAAGTAGATTTGGAATTCCATGAAATTCAAAGACGTTTACAATACATAGTTAAGGTGTATTTAACAATGAAGCGTTACAGTATAAATTGATTGCATATGATTACAACATGAATTTCATGCAGATATTATTGTATGGACTTTATATACACAATACTTTATTATAGTAAATAGGCCTTTTTTTACAAGACAAATTAACATTAAAAACATACTCTATAAAACAGATCATTAAAATTGTAATAAGTTTCCAACTGTGGAAAATTTCCCAGAATACCTTCCTTTATTCAAGTCTTCAACATTTGAGGAACTGTTGACCATTAGATACAATGACTGTACCCAGTAAAGTTCTTTCATAAATGATAATTGCGTTTACCAAAACCTTGTTTCATTTGATTACTTTGAATATTGCAAATGATTCAACATTAATGGAATTTATGCTTAATGTTAGCATCTGGAATTTCATTTGGAAAAAAAACATACATATAAAAATATAAGGAAGAATTCAATTCAACATCCAGTAGTGTGGATTCAATTCAAATTTAAATTCAAATTCAAATTCATTCACTGAATTGAATTACATTCTGAAATTTTGAATTTTGCAAAGCCCTGCTGGCAGAAACCATACCATTATGAAGCTTCAGTACATGTATTTAGCTTTATGTGTGCACTGAAGGATGCAACCAATGACGTTGCCGTGTATTTTGCATAGGCTTGTCTGCACCATTTTTCTTAGATTTCAGTATACATGTTGAATTTATTCATAAACATCTTCTTTAAATGCTTATTGATTTCAGGGACTCGCCACACAGCGACGACCTTGCTCCGAGCGTCCATGCTTTTTCAATCAAAGACCTGTAACACAACTTTCAGCTACAATGATTGCAGTGTATGTACCAGTGCCTTATTAAGCCATTATTAAACGAAGCAGTGGCTTATTTTTCGCTGGACAGGTTTATAAAGCAAGTGCTAGCCTACAGGTACATCCTCACCTGAGCCGATGGAGGCTAGCCACCCTTAGGCAGGGTATGACTCTCACACTCCAAATAGCCCGAGGCTACACTTCTAACAGACACACCGACACACCTCTCATCCTCCCTCTCTTCTTCTTTTCAATTTTCTCTCCCTCGCTCGCTGTCTCTGTCCCGCTCACGTGCTCTTTGCTGGCCGGTTGTTGACCTGCTTCCTTCCCTTCCCCTCCTTTCACTTCCTCTCTCAGCTTTTCAGACCAAAGGCCTACACCAAAGACCTTCTCAAAGTCTAGCTCTCTCTCCTTTTCCCGCCTGCCTTCTCTACAGTGGTGACCCTCCTGCTTGTGGCTGCCTTTAAAATTCAGATTCCTCCTCAGCCAAAGCAACCAAAATGGCCGACTTCTGTGAATGTGAAAAGAATGCTTCGGCTTTAGTGTTGCTGTACCTGAGACACGTTTGGCGAGAAGTCATGCTCGCTGCTAATACTACCCATCTAGCTATCATGTGCTAACTTTACGACTCAAACAGGAGTTCTGTTGGGAACATTAAAAACTTGCTATACTGAGTTTACCTATATTATAGCTAAATAATAATAATAAATAATGTAAGTTTGGATAGATAGCATGAACTAACCTTACGGGATTTCTCAAACTGATAGTCAAGTTAAACCTGACACGATTTTTAATTCTTTTAAGTCGTTTTAGTCCTATAATTATTTAAATAAACTAAAATGCTAAAACAAGTCAGACAGCTCTCAATACTAACACTAGCTAGCTCATTTACAGAATCTAACCTGGCAGGACCTCTGTGACAGGATTTTAATACTTATTCCTAAATGCCAATATTCCAAACCGCTACATATAAAATTAGCTAACCATTTATGATTTCTGACAGGATTTTAAATACTAATAATAAATGTTCATAATCTTCACCACTTATACAAGCCGGAATACTAAGATGTGCTAACCTGACCTGATTTCTGAGAGGATTGTTCATATTTATAAACGATAATAATCATATAAGTAATCTAAACTGTTAAAGCTAGTCAGACAGCTCTCATGAACGAACCTGACAGGATTTCTGACAGGATTTTAAGTTTTACTCCTAAATGCTAATACAGTACATGATTTCTGACAGGATTT
>JAOVVF010000025.1:1107798-1117798 GCA_028565595.1 Duopalatinus emarginatus | reverse complement strand
TGACCGAACGGATAAACAGAAACATCATCGTCCCTCACCGTGAACCTTTAAAACCCCGCCCCTTTTTTCTGTCCTGCAGGAAGGGGTGGGGCCGAAGAAGCTCGACACTTTGACGACAGGTTTCGGGTTTCCTGTCGGCGTGGCGACTCTGGTGGACGAGGTCGGGGTGGACGTGGCGGCTCACGTGGCGGAGGATCTCGGGAAGGCGTTCGGGTCGCGGTTCGGGGGCGGAGATGTGGAGGTGCTGAAGAGCATGGTGCAGAAGGGCTTCAAGGGTATGAGAGCGTGGCACAGAACTGACCAGACCAGAACTGGAGTAATAATAGGCAACGTGTGTAACGTGTGTGTGTGTGTCCGTGTGTGTCCAGGTCGTAAATCAGGTAAAGGCTGTTATGTATACGGAGCCAAATCGAAGGATAAGCAGCTGAACTCGGAGGCTGAGGAGATTCTGAAGAAGTATAAACTGGTGGCGCCCCCTGCTGTGTAAGAGCTGCACACACGCCCCACACAACCCGCAGTACACACCGCGATACACACCTCCTCAGGACAGCACAGGAGGGGGGGTGGGGGGGTGAATTAACCTAAGTTCTGATACCACAGCAACCTGCTTGAGGATTATTAATTATTTAATTAATTCAATAAGGGCATGTTGTACTTTTTATCCATTTATAGTTACATGTGACGTCACAGGCATTGTGGAATCTCTACTCTAATGTCATGGACCCTAATCAGGCTCCACAGAGGAAGAATGTATTATAAATTACTTAATTGTTTGATTAATTAATTAATTAATTCAGTTGACCGGTCGTTGACTTTCTAGAACTTTCCGGACCTGTTTACAAACAATAACAGTTTTATTGAAATAGTTTAAATTCAAAGACTCACAAAACCACGCTCTGTTTCCCCGTGTGTGTGTGTGTGTGTGTGTGTGTGTGTGTGTGTGTGTGTGTGTGTGTGTAGGTCTGGAGACGAGGACATTCAGTACAGACTGGTGTCCCGATTCGTCAACGAGGCTGTCCTGTGTCTGCAGGACGGAATTCTGGCCGATCCGGTACAGGGAGACATCGGAGCCGTGTTCGGACTGGGCTTCCCTCCCTGTCTTGGAGGTGTGTGTTATATATACACACACACACACACACACACACACACACACTATAAGCATGGACTCTACAGGACCTCTGTTCTGTCGTGTCTGTTACCGAGACATTAGTAGCAGATCCTTGTGTAGGTTCGGACCTGACGGTCCAGCCTGTGTGTCTTGGGGTGTCCAGGACCATGTCTCCGGTTGACCAGTTGTCCCTCCTCGGAGCACTTTTAGTAGGTATTGACAACTGGGACATGACTGCTTACACAGCATCATTGATGTGTGTGTGTGTGGTGAGGGGGTGAAGTCTAGACTGTCCGGTCTGACCATACAGAAGGATCTGCTGTTAATGTCTTGGCCCCGGGACACCTCCTGAGGTCTCATGGTGTCCATGCCCGGGCAGGGCTGATTTGGTGTATAATGTTATACGATGTGTTCTCCAGGTCCTTTCCGCTTTGTGGACTCGTTCGGCGCTGATAAACTCGTCCAGAAGATGAGAAGGTACGAGGAGGCGTATGGAAACCAGTTCACGCCGTGTCAGCTCCTCCTGGACTACGCCAAGGATCCCAGCAAGAAGTTTCACAAGTGAACCTCTGAACCTCTGAAGCTCCGACCCATCTAACAGCCTCTCAACCTCGAGCTTCATCCTGAGGAGGAACTTGATACCGTCCATCCACCCATCCATCTATACTGGAACATCAAATCATAACACCTTCAGAGTCTAGATGGGGAAACGTGTGCCTTTCTGCTGACTTTGTTCTTTACAGTTCTCTTTATTAGTTTAAAATACAGTTTAAGGAAAAAAGGGGCGTGTCCTAATCATTGGGCGTGGTTTGCTAGAATTGTAGTAAATTCACCAAACAAACACATGAGACGCGAGTGTACAAAAGAAGTCATGTTGTAGCTAGCAGCTAATTCAGACCTCCGTTAACTAGCTAGTTTAAACTAGAGTTAGCAAGCTAGCTAGCGTTAAAACGCTAACTCGGCAGAACAAGCGACGCTCTGGGAATTTGTCACGGATTGCAATGTTTGTAGCGATGACGCATATCTCAAATTTCATCCATATCAAAAAAAATGTCATCTTGTGTTAAAGTGTAAAATTTTAAAATATAAGTTTAGCTGTGATTGGATCGAATATGGTTAAATTGAATTAGCGTGATACAAAGCTAACATCATAACCATCCAACATTATCTGGTGAACAGGGGAAAAACGTGTATTTAACTAGAATTTTGTATTTATTTTAAACATTTTTCTGCACGTGTTTTGCTGCCATCGTTTCATCTTCATAAACGGTTTTCTAATGTCGCGTATTTGTCCTGTAGCTAGACAGGAAGTGAACATTCTAGACAGGAGGTATTAGATGGATTGAGAAACTGTTCAGGTTTGTTGTTATTAACCATTAAACATTATTTAAATAACGATTTCACTGTTTGTTAATGTTGGTTAATTTCTACGTTTGTTTATTATTCTGATTTAGCGAGCTTGTATTAAATGCACTCCACAAATTGTCCTGCAATAAAAACCTAAAACAGACGTTTCACGTTTCTGTGGGTAAATGGTGCAAAAGGAAACACAGGCAAAACTAGGACACCAGTCTAATACTTACTAGGTCCCACACGGGGCAACGAACACCAGACGTCCTTCAGAACGCTTCACAATCCTGTCGTATTCTGAGGTGGAGGATTTCTGTGTTTCACAGTGTGTCACATGACGTCCCAGACGTCTTGATAACGTTGAGATCAGGTGATTTAGGTGTAAATGACTAATCCCCAAACTCGCATGAGTGTTCCTCTAATTATAATCTGGTGTCTCTAGACGTGTCTGGTGGTTCATTGTCCTGTCAGAATGAATACAGGACATGAACAGGTGTCACACATAGTGTTCACCTGTCAGAGACGTCTGGAGGTGTCCCAGGGGTCCAGAGTGGAATACCAAAACAAACAAACAAACCCCACACTGTTATGGAGCCACCACATGCAATGTATTTTGCATAGGCTCACCTGTACCAGTTTTTCTGGCACTTCAGTGTACACACGCACACACATACACACACACACAAATATATAAATTCAAGACCATTCTGGAGTTATATTATAAGACGCTCCTCTACCTTTGTTAGTGTGAGTGCGTTTAGCTGTAGAACATACACTCTGAAACGTCTGCTCTCTGAAACCCTCTCATTACACACACACACACACACACACACACACACACACACACACACATGAAACACACACATCAAACACAAAAGTGGTGTTTAGTAAGCATTTAATTACAGTCACCTAATTACAGTGTGTTGCATGTGCCTGTGTGTGTGTGTGTGTGTGTGTGTGTGTGTGTGTGTGTGCATGACTTCACACTCTTCAAACTTTTTTTTCTCATCTTGATCCAAAGCTAAGAAAGGCTCCGATTTTCTGTTTGTTTACACACTGAAGTGGTGGTTGCAGCCAGGGACCTAGTGCTTAGGGAACCGGTATCGTGACCCGGGTTCGATCCCTGCAAAGGGCAAAACACGACTGAAGTGCCCTTGAGCAAGGCACCTAACTCCCCCAACTGCTCCCCCAGGCGCTGTGGTTTGGGGCTGTCCTCAGCTACGGTAAAGTGTGTTGACTGCGTCCTAGTGTTCACTAGTGTGTGTGTGTTTCACTGCACAGGTGGGTTAACTATGAAGGTCACATTCCTCTGTCTGCAAGCACAGTAGGCAAACAGTTCACTTTCACTTTTATATAATAATACAGGGTTTGTTTATCTGGTGTTCCACACTGGACCCCTGGGACACCTCCAGACGTCTCTGACAGGTGAACACTCTGAATGTGTGACACCAGTTCCACCAGTTCATGTCCTGTATTCAATGCAATGCACCACCACACATGTCTAGAGACACCAAATTATAGAGTTTGGGGTTTAGTCATTTACACCTAAGTCTCCAGATCTCAACGTTATTGAACACGCCAGGAATGTCATGTGACACGCCTCATTTTTGCAGCTCTACACTCCCATTATGGACCTACGTCTAAGTATTAGAGTGGTGTAGCAGGTTTTTTTTTTTGGCACTTTAATGTGGGTTTTTATTTCTTGCTGGGGACAAAATTGCTTGTCTGGGTTTTGTGGTTATTGAGGTTCTTGACCGACCGGTCCTCATGTGTGTAGTAGGACGGCGGTAATTACCGTAGCTTCACAAATAAATCACAGCAGTAACGCGGCGTTCTACGACTTGGGTGACTTTAATCAATAATCAATCAATAATCAGTTGAAGTCGAGGTCAGTTCGTGATGCAGCAGTAACTCCACTAAGACACCAACATGTCTGGGTTAGTAAACTCACATTCTACCACTCAGGCCTGATACAGATCGCCCCCCCCCTTCCGGTTCAGACAGGCGGGTGACGATCATCGACCCATCATATACCAGCATACCTACAGTCTACACACACACACAGGTGCAACAGAATCGAGACACAGATGCTTCAAAGACAGTGGAAAGACACACAGGTTTGTCACATTTCGGGTTAAACAAGAAAAACAGAGCAGAATTATCATTTGTTCCATTATTTCATTATATCACCGCCGCGACCGACAGCATCAAGAAAAAAATAATTACTAACGTATTATAGACCAGACAATCTCAAGTAGTCAACATTAGTCCCTATTGAATTGTTTCCTTTTTTTTTTTTTTTGAAAGGCGTGTAGTTTTTAGACGGTCCCCCAAAAAACATCTGTGCAGGAGTGGAGTTTAGAGACGATCCCTAAAGGAGCTAAGTACAGACTGAGTGGTATTTAAATATATAAAATCTTTCCTTTTTAAAACAAAACACTCATACCGTATGTGCATACACACACACACACACACACACACACACACACACACACACATACACTGACACTGTCCAGTAGCTCAATGCTGAGTTTTGAGTGATGGCATGAACACACACACACACACACATACACACACGCCTCGTTTTCCACCAGAGGAACCTTTTACAGAACTCTTTGCACTTTTGAACTTCCACAAGATGAACCTGCTCCAGAACCATTGGAACCTTCTCTCGGGAACTATGGCACTTCAAACTTGTGTTTCCACCACAAGAACATCTCAAGAACCTGAGGAACCCTTTCAACTTTCAACCCAGAAACCTAAGCCATGCTTTCACAGAGGGGTACCTTATTTTTAGTACCTTTATTTATTTAGGACCCAAGATGTTTTATTTCCACCTGCAGGTTGGTCCTGGGCCACAGTGCTTGGAGCAGGGCTGCTCAATCCTGGTCCTGGAGATCTACCACCCTGCAGAGTTTAGCTCCACCCCAAATCTAACAGACCTGATCCATGTAATGAAGGCCTTCAGGAGCGATTGAACATTAGAGTCCGGTGTGTTAGATCTGAACTCTTCATGGTGGTAGATCTCCAGGACCAGGATTGAACACCCCTGGCCTGAAGTTGTTTAGGTATCTGCTTTGAGTTTTGGCTAGTTTAAAAAAAACCCAGGAACTTGTTCAGGAACTCCAATGAATCTTTTCAGGAACTCGAAAAGCTCTTCAACTAACAAACCTTTGTGTTTCCATGAAGAGAAACCTTATTTTTAGAAACCTTTGGGTCCTCAGGAACCTTAGGCACATTTTCCTTGCACGAACCTATTCATTAATCCAGGATGTATAACTTCACCTGCAGGTTTTAGTTCCTGGAGTCTTTTGGGTTTCTGCTTACAATTTCTGCTGGTTTCTGGAAACCCATGAACTTGTTCAGGAACTCCAATAAATCTTGTCAGGAACATTTTCAACTAAGAGACATTAATGTTTCCATTAAATGGACCTTTCTCCATGGAGACGTGCCTTATTTCTAAAAACTCTTTAGGTCCTCAAGAACTTTAGGCCTAATGTTGCACCCAGGATGTAAAATTTCCACCTGCAGGAACTCCAATAAAACTTCTCTGGAACTCAGGAACCTTTTAAACTAAGACACATTAATGTTTTCTTGGGGAAGTGCTTTTTTTTTCAAACACACAAAATCCAAGTTCAAGTACCTTTCTTCTTCCAGGCACCTTTAGTTTCCAGTTTTAGTTCCTGGGCCACTTTTTCTCCATAAGGTACCTTTCTACAGACCAGGAAATTTTACACCAGAGCTTTTATACAGACGTTATTTTACATAACAATTACACAGCTCCTGCATCGGTTCATACAATTAATCTAGGAAACGTTCGTTACCCCTTTTAGCTCCTCAGATGGTCCAGGAACTTCTGTGGAAGTGCACGTTTTACTGTACCCTCATGCCCATTGGTTTACTGTTCACAGTGTGTGTGTGTGTGTGTGTGTGTGTGAAGGCTCATATCTTGGGTCTCCAGCCCTTGATGAACTGCATTATCTTTTTGACCTGCAGTTTGGTAAGGCTGAAGTCCTCAGACAGGATTTCCTCCGTGAGCTGGGTGAATATTGACCCGTCAATCCTCTCTCGGCTGAACAGGCCAATCACATCGTCCGACAGCCCGATGAAACGTAGGCAGGATGACACCTCCTCCACTGAAAGCCAGCACAGGTCCGCTGGGGGTCGCCACGATAACCCGGCTCCACCTTCTGCACCCCTCAGCATGGAAGACACAGACGTTTCCTCCTCTAAACTTTTTAACGGTCTTGGTGGAGGAACCGGACTTTCCTGATTGGCTTGAGACTCCTGAGGGGTTGCGCTAGTAAGGTCGGGTATCAGATTAGGGGATTTCCGGCCCGTTGTGAGCCAATCAGATGAGGCGTGTCCGGGATTGGCAAAAGGGTTCAGAGCGCCAAATGGGGCAAAGCGGTTTTGTGCGGCTGGGCGTGGTCGGGGACAGGTGGAGTAGTTTTTTGGGGTGGAGTCTGTGCTAAGGAGGGGCGTGTTTAGAATGTTGGAGGTAAAAACCCCACCGCTTCGGGGGTGTGACCAACAGGCCTGTGCAGGCTGGTTCGGATCAGGTGATGCAGAGAGGTCCGTGGTCACACAGTCAGCCCATGTGCAGGGGTAACAGTACAGGGAGTAGGAGTCTGGAGAGGGAGAACTATTGCCACTACGAGGAGCAGAGCTAGGAAAGACAGAGACAGAGACAGAAAATTAAATACTGTTCCATATGAAAGCAAAGTGATTGACCGACTGTGCTTGCACACAGAGGAATTTGACCTCTGCATTTAACCCATGCAAGCAGCAAAACATAGACACTAGTGAACACATGAACTAGGGGGCAGTAAACACACTTGCCCGGAGCGGTGGGCTGGTGGTCATGGGAGATCCAGTGTTCAGCACAGCTTGGAGGTTTTTCTACTCTGATCGCACTTACCTGTTAATTGACCTAGTCCTCAAGGATTGTAGTTGGGCACCCCTGATCTAGGGGATGAGATAGTATGGACTAAGGCAGGAGCTAGAGGGTATGCTTGGGGATGAAGTAGGGGTTTAGCTGGGGGATGGGCTCAGGAGTTGATATGAAGATCAAATGAGGGATAGAAGCAATGATATGGGGTGAACTCTAGGTTAAGCATGGGGGTAAGGATGGGCTGGGAGGTTAGGGGTTGAGTTGAGGGATGAAGTTGATGATAACCTGGGGATCGACTAGGGGTTGAGCTGGCAGATGAAACAGAAAATGAATTGGAGAGTGGACTAAAGCATGAGAGTGTAATGGACTCAAGGATCATCTTGGGGATGAGTTATGTTCGGATTAGGCAGTGTGCTGGGGGAAAAACCCAGGGGGTGAGCTGGGAGTTGGACTACAGGATGATTAGGAGGGTTGGACTAGGGGGATGAGATTAGGCAGGATTCATCTGTAGACTAGTGAAAGAAACACAGGTTATTCTCATCTGTTGTTTCCGAAATGTTTTTAGATATTTTGTAAAGGGGACGGCTGTGGGATTGTGGTTAAGAAACCAGTATTGAGACCAGAAGGACCCTAGTTCAATCCCTGCAACTGACAAAACTCAAGACAAGATTTGACTGAGGTACCGTTGAGCAAGGCATGTAACCTCCAACTGCTACCCAGCCACTGCGGATAGGGCCACTGTGGATACGGCTCCTCCGGCCACTCCCATGGGCAGGTGTTCTCACTGCCCTCTAGTGTGTGTTCACTAGTTTTGTATGTGTGTGTTTCTTTGCAGGTCAATTCCACTGCAAAAAAAATTTAAAAGTAGGAGTCGCCATCCCCTACTTAAAACATGCACATGTACACAAAATATATTCACGTGACAGCCAGAGGTGGGTAAAGTAGCCAAAAATTGTACTCAAGTAAGAGTATTGTTACTCTGTTTGCCGCGGGGATTTTGTGTGCGGTCATGTGACGGCTTGGCTCTATGAAACGGAGTTAAACATTGATAGTGGCTACGTTTGATTGGTGAGACGCAGTCATGTGACCGAGCCTCTGTCGATGCCTTGACAAAACAAAACAAAACAAAGAGACGATGTATTGGACGGATCGATAAAAATAAGTCGCGAGCAGAATGTAGCTCAGTGTAAAGGCGTAAAAGTTAATTGATCCAAATTTATCCAAAGATCTACTGAAGTAAATGTACAGAATAAATGCAGTGCGTTACTGTTACTACCCACCTCTGGTGACAGCATGCATCGTTTTATTACTGTGCATGTGTGTATTTACCCCTCCTGCAGGCCTGAGGAGTAAAAGGACACATTTGGACTGCGTGTGCTTGTAGCTGGAGCTTTAGGGAAACGGGGTGGAACCGGAGGACTTGGGGTGGGGCCTCCAACATTGGCACAGCGGGGTGGAACCGGAGGGGCGTTCAAAAACCGACACTCCTCCTTCACCTGGCAGGGAAAAGGTGAGGTTAGTCAGGTGATTGAGTTCAGGAACTTTAACCAAATCGTCAACCAGACATTGTGTGTGGCATCGCTGTCTCATCCCCTAGGTAACGCTTCAGTGGTAATGGCTCACTATAGAAATGAAGAACAGATGGTGATTTACAGATGATGCTGAAATACTGGGTAAGGTGTCTCCCATGGACGGGTCTTGTCCTCACCCTGGGTCTGGTCCAGTTCACTTCAAGTCCTTTTTGCTTTTACTCGGAGGCTCTTGGGAATTTTTTGCAATTTTTTGTAATATATCCCTGCCAGTACTTGTGTGTGTCTGTTTGTGTGTGTGTGTGTGTGTGTGTGTGTGTGTGTTTGTGCACATGGATCAGGAGACCTGTGACGTCTGTTAATCTAAATAATATCTGTCTGCATTTCCTCCTTAGCCTTCTGAGAAAGCTGCCTTCCTGTCCAGATCCACCAGGGAGAGAGAGCGTGTGTGTGTGTGTCTGTGTGTGTCTATGTGTGTGTCTATGTGTGTGTGTTTTGGTTAACTAAATTACAGGGCCAGAGCAGAAAATTTGCGTGGGAGCAAGAAAGCAAGCGGGAGAAGAGGAAGAAGTAGAGAGACGGAGACAGACAGAGGGAGAAGACAGGCCATAATTCCAGTTGTCAGAGCTGTAATCGCTTCTATAGAGCTGATGATACAGTAAAGTTTCAATAACGGTGTTTGTGCTCCTGTGCGTGTGTGCGTCTGTGTGTGTGTGTGTGTGTGTGTGTGTGTGTGTGTTCATGCTCTCTTCCCGTAAGTGTGTGGCCATTACTAGGCCTGTAAAAGCTGTATCAATTATTTAGTCCTGAGTCCAGAACTGTGCAGCTTTACGACTCTTCAGAGATCCTGAAGCACTGTAGCAGAACATACGTGACCCACTCTGTGTGTGTGTGTGTGTGTGTGTGTGTGTGAGAGAGAGAGAGAGGGAGAGAGAGTGAGTGAGTGATTGAGTATGTTTTTGTGTGTCCCAGGAGTTCTGACCTGTGTTCAAATGAACTGCTGGTATCTATAATGACTCTTTAGATAAAATAACGACACATGGAGAGAAAGAGAGAGAGAGAGAGAGAGAGAGAGAGAGAGAGAGAGAGAGAGAGAGAGAGAGAGAGAGAGAGAGAGAG
>JAOVVF010000025.1:1039827-1047327 GCA_028565595.1 Duopalatinus emarginatus | reverse complement strand
AACCTGTACAATTCCAGAAGCTCGTGGTTAAAGATCAGGCTGCAGCGTCTGGAAGGTTTAAACGTTCAGCAATAAGGCAATAAAAACATTTCAGGACTGCTTATGGAGCTCGTTTGGATTCGGAATTCTGGATTCTTGGATCATTTTAAATTCTTTCTTTTTCTTTTTCTGCATATACCTTTAAATTCCTTTTCAGCGATATACGGAGAAGAGATCAAGAGACTAACGCCAAGTGCATACACACTTATATACACACGTATACATACCTGTACATAATTAGTTCTCACACTGGACACACAGACTTGAGCTTTGCTTGAACACACCTAACCTACGGCATCCACGTACACACACACACACACACACCTACCTGATTCTGACTGTATATATGCATAAGGACTGTGAATATTTGTGTATGTTCAAATTGTGACTACTAAATAAAAATTGAGAGACTCAGAATCTGGTTTTGTCGACCTCGCGTGTCTTTGCGCTAGTTTGAACACCATCTTGTGGCCACTTTGCTGCAGGAGGAAGAAGGAGAGGAGGAGAAGGGCGAACTGTTCGAGAGTAAGAATAACGAGAGACTGGTGATGGTTTGCCAACTGGCTGAGCTCGGCAGCTAGCACGCAGCTAGCTAGCTTGCTAGCATCAGCTTTCTTGCATTGGATGCAAGTTAAAAGTTATAGCTTCAAAGGATTTATTTGAATCGTGCGTGTGGTGGCGCATCGTCCTGTTGGATGAGGCCAAACCAATCAGAACGAATGCAGGATGCGAACTGGTGTAAGTCACCTGTCAGAGACATCTGTAGGTGTACCAGGGGTCCTGTGGAACTCGCTGTATTGTACTTTGCCAATCAGCCATGACATTCAAGCACTGATGTGGTGAAGTGAATAACACTGATTGTCTCATTACAGTGGCACCTGTCAGTGGGTGGGATATACCGGAAATCAAGTGAACAGTCCGTTCTCAAAGTTGACGTGTTGGAAGCAGGAAAAATGGGCAAGGGTAGGAATCGAAGTGACTTTGGCATAGGACTAAATTGTGCTGAATAGACGAAAAACAGCAGCTATTGTGGGGTGTATCCCAGTATACAGTACCAAAGTCCAAAGAAGGACAACTGGTGAACCGATAACAGCGTCAGAGGCACCCCTGGCTCTCTTATGTGGGTTGTGGGTGAGTCCGCAGAAGGGTCTTGGTGTCACAGATACCCCAGCACACCCATGCCTTAATGGGTCAAAGCTGTTTCGGCATGAGGTTTTAATGTTATGGCTGATCAGTGTTTATATTTCAGGAAGAAAAAGAAATGTATAAAATGTATTTAAATGATATGGAACTGTATGGATTTCAACAGCAGCATGTCTGCTAAATTAGTCCGCACTATAAAGCATGCACTACATTTCAGCCGTTCTTATCTTGTAAGAATAGAGAGAACTGAGGAAGGAGACGATTAAAGTATTCCTGCTGCTCTCATGTATATACAGACTCATTGTTTATTTCCAGACTGGTTCCCAAGAGAACGTGCGTTAATGGTTTTAGCCTGTGGCTATAGAAATGAGCACGGAGCAGGTAATAGAGCAGATTCGGATCCCTTGATGATGTGTAAATCAACACGGCTTTGAGAAAAACAAGTGTCTGTGCAGTCTTTGCTTTTATTTTTACTATAGAATTTAATTTAAAAAATACATTTAGGAAACTCATTTCACTATGACTTTCAGTATAACATATGAAAACTGCAAAATGTTTTGCATTTCATTTTCATCACTGTGTTGCAGTCATGTCACACTGAAATGCAATCAAATCAAAGTGAACCATTTGCCTACTGTGCTTGCACACTAAGAAATGTGACCTTTGCATGTAACCCATCTGTGCAACAGTGAAACACACACACACACACACATCAGTGGACACTAGGGGACAGTAAGCACACTTGCCCAGAGCGGAGGCAGCCCCAAACCATGATGCCTGAGGAGTTAGGTGCCCTGCTCAAGGGCACCTCAGTCATGTCTTGCCCTGGGTGTGGATCAAACCTGGGTCCATCCAGTCATGAAACCGGTTCTCTAACCACTAGGCCACAGCTGCCCCTAGTACACAACGGGCACAGATGAGCCTATGCAAAATGCATCGGCTGATGGAGGCTCTATAATGGTACAGAGTTTTTTACCTGGTATTTCATGGGACCTACAAACATCTCATGTGAGTTCCACCAGTTCATGTCCTGCATTCATTCTAATGGGTTTGTCCTCTTCCAACAAGACAGTGGACCACCACACACGTCTAGAGACACCAGATTATGGTTAGAGTAGTTTTGGGGTTTAGTCATTCACATATAAGTCACCATATTATCAACGTTATCAAAGACATTTGGGATGCCATGCCTAGACGCTGTGGAACACAAAAATCCTGCACCTCAGAATACAACAGAATTGTGGAGCGTTCTGGAGGAAGTGTTCAGTAGCCTGTATTACACCAGTGTACCAAGTTTTTTCCCCCTGATACTTCAGTTTACAGTTATATAAAAGGAATGCAGTTAGGAGGCTTTTCCGCATAAATTTTCAGCTAGTCACGTGTAAAAGTTTCATTGACGTGATTACATTTGGCATGAAATCGTCTCCGTACATAATAAGCCGCCCTTTTGTCATCCAGCTTCCTCGTTCCTCTGAGTCCAGTCCAGGCCTCAGTGACTTTGTCTGACACGCTGTAAGACGAGCTCTTTGTTTGTGCTGAATCAGGTATCTGGTGGTGTGGTGAATAATTAACAAACACACAATCACACACTGCATCTTGCATTACAGTTAATTGGCAAGGGCATGGAGGACATGTTCTCTTTAACCTCGGCACACTTCGGGTCACTTCCATTTCACTGAATAAGGTCCCCGAGGGGGGATGCGGTGTCATCGGGACCCTGATTGCTCTACACTGATAATCTTCAAGGTCGTCACCGTGATTGACAGGTTGACTGGAAGAGGGATGGGACGTGATTGTGTTGGCTGAATGAAAAGATGGTCAGCTGCTTCTGTGGCACTGGTTTTGTTATTCCAAAGCTGGTGAGCCATATAACTGCATTGGGTTCTCACTGTCTGACTTTTCCATTGTCTTCTGAGCTCTACAGTTTCAGTTCCCATTCATATGTTCCTGACACCACATTTTCCCAAGGCCTTATGTTCTTACGCTCCAACATTCCCAAGATAATTTGTTTCCAGAGTTCAGTGCTCTCAGTTTTCAGGGTCCTATATCCGTAGGGGCCAAACATCTAAGAGCTCAAATGTTTCTGGTTGCTCATTTTTATATATCTTATATTTACAAAGCCCAATGATTCAGGTTCCTTGTGTTCCAATGCACCTATGTTCTCAGATACCAATGTTTCCCATTCATACACCCATGTTATCAGAGCCCGAATGATCCTGGTTCCTCATATTCCTTTAGTCCTGTGTTCTCAGATCCATATGTCCATGATCTCCTGCGTTCACATACACCTACTTTCTCAAAGCCCCACTATGTTCCACTATCCTTACTTTCCATATACCTGCTTTCTCATTCCCAGTTGTTCCTATTTTTTTTATATTTCCAGGACATTTTGTTCTCAGATCATTATGTTCCTGGATCCCAGTGTTTCCAGATCCCTATGTTCTACAGTTCCAATGTTCTTAGAGAAAAACTCTAAGGACTCTTCAATGGCTTATTGTTCCCAGGACCCTATTTTATGAAGGTCTTTTCTTTCTCAGAGCCCCATGTTTCTAGACTCCAAATGTTCCCAAAGCTGCATGTTCTCAGAGCCTAATAGACTCCTATTTTCCAAGGCTTAAATATATTGGATCCCAACATTCAATACACCTAATTTTCTGGCTTCCTATATTCGCAGAATTTCAGGCACATATGTTGTCAGTAGCCTATAATCTATAATCAGTGGCCCCTTACCTGTTTCATGGATGTTCTCATGACCATTGAAATCATCCACACATTAAACATCACCCCAACTATGACACCTGGAATATTAAGTAATCCTTAGTAAGTGTCCTTTACGATTAAATTTGCAGGAATATAACACCTGGGACTTACACACCGCATTGACCTTGGCTAGCACTGAAAATCTGCAGCTTTTAACGCCTTCCAAACTCCAACGGGGAAAGAAAAGAACATTGGATGTGGAAAAGAAACGCAAAAATTTGTGTCTGGGGGGAAAAAACCAGAGTCAGTATCACTGTGGTGTTGTGTTCATGCTTTGAGGCAAAAATCCACTAATGTGTGTGTGATGTGTGTTATCATGTTTCTGGTTACTAGTTTCAGGGCAGTGGGATGAGTTTCTACCAGGGTCATTACAGAGAAAGAGAGCGAGAGAGAGAATTGAAGTAATGGGAAAAAAGATGGAGCCAGAATAGCTTTGAGGGAAACAGATCTGGGGAATATACATTGAGCTAGAGAGAGAGAGAGCAGGGAGGTGGTGGGGGTGGGGGTGGGGGTGGGGTGGTTTAGTGGAAATGGAGACAGTAACGGATATAAAGGAATAAAGAGATGCTGGACTTATGGTGTTTTTCATTAATCATGCTTAATGAACAATATGAATGACTTTGCAAAACTCGATTTAACGATTTATAAATGATTTTGCAAAAAGCTGCTGCTTTTATTATTTTAAAAAAAAATCTAAACACATAAGATAAGATATAAGATTAGGCTTTATTGATTCTGAAGGAAATAGCAGCACCACAGTAGCAAACATATTGGACAAATATAGCGCTAGACAACAGAAGTGAGTACATGTGCAGTATAAACTGAACAGTAGGTTGTTTGTTCTTATGAAAAATAACAGTTTAGGTTAATTACATTGAAAAAATTACAGGCTGTACACTAGGAACAAAAATCGTATGATGCAACGAAAGTCGTCATCATACTGGAATATTTCTGGAGACTGGGACTCGTCTTGTCAGCCAGTATTTTGGTATATTCACAGGTATTCATGGTGCTGTCTATAAATATCATTTCCCCAACACATTTAGCAACTCGTGCCACCCATGTCATCACACTCCCACCGCTGTGCTTCAGTGTCGGGTCTGTGCATTTACTGGTAGTCCTGACCAGGTTTACACCAAACATGTTGGACCCCATCTGAGCAAATTGCTCTTGGTCTCATCTGTCCAAAGAATGTGCTCCTGATTGTTTGGCTTCTTTTAATGTTCACTAGCGAAGTGTAATTTTGTTTTGTGCTCTGATGGAATCCAAGAAGAAAAAAAACATGAAAACTGTGACCTGTATGTTCAGTATGTCGCTGAAGTTCGTACAGCATCACAACCACTCCAGCAAATAAACAGTCTCTGAAGAAAATCTGGAATTTCTGTATCATTCCAGGATTAAGTCTGTCATTAAATATAAAAGTGGACACATGAGGAAGTGAAAAAACAAAATATTTGAAACAATAAAGAGAAGGTGTACTGTCGATTGTTGCATTGTGTTTCTAGTGTGGGGCCGGTATTTTTAATATAGTAAATCTAAAGTGTTTCTTTTTTATTCCACACAAGAGGAAAATACCAATTGTTCACCTTAGAAATATTGCAAGTACTGTGAAATGAATTATTGTAGTTATTTATGTTAATGAGTTATTTACACGACCACTTTTGTTGTATGCTGTATATACATACATTTACAGTACTGTACAAAAGTCTGTGCACTTTATATTGTTTGATAGAAATTTTGTTATAGACATTTATTTTATGAATTCTGCATTATTGAGTCAATACATTTTAGATTTAGATTTCCCAAAATAATAATAATAATAATAATAATAATAATAATAATAATAATGATATATTAATATTATATTACTACAAAAACATTTTAGATTTCCCAAAATAATAATAATAATATTATTATTATTATTATTATTAATGATATATTAATATTATATTATTACAAACACATTTTAGATTTCCCAAAATAATAATAGTAATAATATTATTATTATTATTATTATTATTATTATTAATGATATATTAATATTATATTATTACAAACACATTTTAGATTTGTAAAATATAATAAATAATAATAATAATAATAATAATAATAATAATAATAATAATAATGTTACAGGAAGCAACCTATTAAATACGAGATAAAAAGGCATAATGATGGAAGAAGCAAATATGACAGTCAGTCCAGAAAAACTGTTACAGATTCTCCAGGACACTCAGTAAAACTAATCATCTAATTCCCTAATAAAACTGGATCATCCTTAGCTGGGACGACAATTTAAAAAAATGTAAACACACCGAATCCTGACTTTATTACAGTTCTCTGCTCATTGTTGGCTTTTCTTTTCACATAGTAAAAACATCTTTACAACATTTCTTCACATGTGCAAGACTTTTACACACTACATGTAAGATATATACATTGCATGTACACGGTTTGTTTGCTTGTTTGTTTGTTTTGGTTTAAAGCCATTTCAGCAACTCTGGCTATATTCATGGCTACATCCAGCTATATAATACATCCATTTATACATACACATATACACTTACATATATACATAGATATGTTTAGAATTCTGTTACCCAAAGTCCATATTTCATAATCTGGAGGTATTCATTGTCCTTAGCAAAGTTATTCATTCAAATACATACATGTTGTTCAGTTCACTTTTCTTTACATAGTTTAGTCCATACAATTATTGTCTTATTGTGTCATATCAGGTATTTGTAATTGGTGTCTGTAAGTAATTTTAATAGTTTTCCTGGTGATTTTTATTTAAACATTTGTGTTAATGTTCTACAGTTAAAGTTTCTTTGCCTGTATTCCTCGAGTGATAGACAGTTTAGTAGTATATGTTTGATTGTTAGTGTATTTCCACATTTGGTACGTTTTGGTATTTTGTCTCCCATGAGGATGAATGAGTGCGTCAGTTTTGAATGCCCTATATGACATCTTGTGATTATTGTTTGGTCTCTTCGGGTTAGAGTGGTCCAATTTGGTCTTGTGTGAACTGATGGATTAGTTTCGTGCAACTTATTTTTTTCCTGTTTGTCCCATATTTCCTGCCATTTACTTATAAGTATATATAAGTTTAGGATCGGTCTGAAGGAGGAAAAGGTTCTTCTTTAGCAGCCTTATCCGCTCGTTCATTTCCCATGATTCCACAATGTCCTGGTGTCCAACAAAATATTATATCATAGTTCTGTTTTATCAGATGGTTCACTCTTTTTTATATATATTAAGTATATTTGTTATTATGTTGTTGTCTGTTTTTAATGATTCAAGTGCCATCAGATTTTGAGTCTGTACAGATGAGGGAGTGTGTTTGCTTATTGTTCTCAATTAATTCTAGAGCCAGCAGTATAGCTCTTGCTTCTGCCGTGAAGATGGAACATTGTTCTGGTAATCGAATGCCCTGCTGTTGGTTTCCTCCTGTAAAAGCTGCAGAGACTCTGTCTTTCATTTTTGATCCATCTGTAAGTATTGGAGTGCGTTGTGAAAATTTATGTCTTATGTCAGGGTAACTTTGTTGGTATTAAA
>JAOVVF010000025.1:990683-1004753 GCA_028565595.1 Duopalatinus emarginatus | reverse complement strand
GTCGATATCTCGAAAATTGCGGGAGTTGAAATCCGGACAAGCAAATCACGGCGGAATAAAAAGAATAATAATAATAAATATTACTGTCGGATAACAATAGTGTGATTGCCTACTGCAGTCACACTAATTACACATAATAACAAGATATCAAATCAAAATCAGGAGTTATTTACATTAAAATAAGATACTTAGCCAAACATAAAGAGTTATTTAGTAAAAACAGAAAGAATCGTAAGTGTAAATACAAGAATACTCAGTCAAAATCAAAAGAAGTAACAAAGTAATAACAGGATTCTTAAAGACGTTACTGTAATGATGTAATACATCAAAGCAACAACAACAACAAAACACCAGGACCTGAAAGAGCAGGTGTTATTTTTGGGCTCTCCTGTATCCACACTCGGACATGTTCAAGAGTTTTGAGCAGCAGATTGAGAGTGAAAATATCACCTTTCTGATTTTATTTTTTTGTCCTTTCGTGTTGGTTCTGTACGACACAAACCCGTCTGTCTGAGCATGCCTTGTCCTGTAATGTCAGTGATTTCAGTTTGTGTTTTTGAGGATCGTTCCTGCGTTCCTGTGCTTACCCACTGTTCTCCATGTGCTAGTCTGATCCACAGTATAGCCACACGGGTCATCAAACTGGCTCACGCCAAGTCCAGCATCGCCCTCGCCCCGGCGCTGGTGGAGACCTACAGCCGCCTGCTGGTCTACATGGAGATCGAGTCGCTCGGCATCAAAGGCTTCATCAGTAAGTTGGCCCGAGGTTAACTCGCTGTGCTCAGGTGACGGCCGCGATCCCGCCGTCTCCAACGAGCTCGTCCTGGTTCTTCTGACCTCGTGTTGTCTCTCTTCTCTCCGCCCCGCCCGGCCGCAGGTCAGCTCCTGCCGAACGTGTTCAAGTCTCACGCGTGGGGGATCCTTCACACGCTGCTGGAGATGTTCAGTTACAGGATGCACCACATCCAGCCTCATTACCGCGTTCAGCTGCTCTCGCACCTGCACTCGCTCGCCGCCGTTCCACAGACCAACCAGAACCAGCTGCACCTCTGGTAGGGACATGTGCACTCACACAGGGGGGAGGGGCAAAGGTGGACGGGTGTGTATAGGGGTGAGACGGCCTTGAGGTGCATGGACCAATACAGTCGTGTGTGTGTGTGTGTGTGTGTGTGTGTGTGTGTGTGTGTGTGTGTGTGTGTGTGTGTGTTAGTGTGGAAAGTACAGCTCTGAGGTTAATCACAGCTCTGGGGAGCTCCGAGGTGCAGCCACAGTTCACACGGTTCCTCAGCGACCCGAAGACGGTGCTGTCTGCTGAGTCGGAGGAGCTGAACCGAGCGCTCATCCTCACCCTCGCTCGCGCCACACACATCACAGGTCTGTCTCATACACGCCTATTACACACACACACACACACACACACACACACACACACGCTCACACTACACCTGACTCTGTCCAACACTCGGTTCTCTGCTCTTCTGTCTGGTCTGGTTCCAGATTTCTTCACAGGTTCTGACTCCATCCAGGGCACCTGGTGTAAGGACATCCTGCAGACCATCATGAGCTTCACACCTCACAACTGGGCTTCACACACACTCAGCTGCTTCCCCGCCCCTCTGCAGGTATTATCCTTACAATGCTTCTGGTTTTAGTTTTGATGCTGTATCCGTTTTACATGTGCTTGAGTATATTTGTAAAGAAGCGGAACGTTTACTACATTACGCTCGCTACTATTTTTTATCGATTCGACCAATGAACCGTCTCTTAGTCTCTGTCACATGACTGCGTCTCACCAATCAAACATAGCCACTAGCGATGTTTGACTCCAATCACCAATCAAACAGAGCCGAGCCATCACATGACCGCAGACAAAATCCCCGTGTAAAAAGAGCACAGAAGCACAATACAATGGCGACGGCATGTTTCACTACAAACCTGAGGAGAATTTAATCGACCAATCTTACATCTTTGTAAAGATTTAATTTATTAGTTTTAGTAGTTTAAGAGAAATTCTCCGACTCTGAATTTGTTCAGTGCTGTTTTATATTTTTGTGAATTCAGGTTGTGTTATTTGACGCCCTGATTATTAAACAGAGACGTCACTCAGCAGTCACTCAGAACTTGAGGAGATTTTTCACTTTTTCTACTTTTGACTCGAGTCATTAACTGGGTGACGACTTTTTACTTTTACTCGAGTCACATTATTCTAAAGTAGCAGTACTCTTACTGGAGTACCGTTTTTGGCTTCTCTGCCACCTCTGCTAGGGACTCGGTTATGTTAAACCAGTGTTCTAGCGGTGCTGTGGAATTCTGGACCGCTACAGTTGGAATTCTTTAATATGAAGAGGATTCCGGAACTCATTTGGAAACCCAGTGAGAATCGAGAGCTCCAGCAGACCAGAGCTTTAGAGGAAGTTCTAGAATCCCATTGATTTTATTCATTCATTTATTTATTTATTTTTACTGGGCGTCCTAGAGCAGCTCATTTAGACAAGTCATTTAGACCCAGGGTGAGAATTCAGGAGCTCCGTCTTCTGAGGGAATTCTAAAACCTAGAATTCAAGACCCCGTTCAGATCCTAACTTTAGAGGATCCATGTTCACAGCCAGGAAACAATGACGGCTTGATGTTATCGACACACCAGAACACTAGAACATGATGGCGGACACGGCAGCTCTCAGTTGTGGAGACCTGACCGCTTCTGTTTCTCCTCAGGATTGAAAGCCGTATGCTTAAAAAAGTGAAAGTTTTTGTAAATATAAAAATAAAAGTGTGTTTCTGTTCATCACAAACGTCAGATTTTCCTCAACCGAGTGATTCGCACTTTTTATTCCTCTCCATCTTAAACTACGCCTTTGAGGACAGCTCAGTCTGAAGAGCTCTATGGCATCGGATCAATGTCAAAACTAGGGGGCGCAAAAACACAATGTTAAGAAGATGTTTTTGACCTGTTTTATGTGTTGTGAAGGTAAACAGTTCGCTATTTTCTGTATTAAGTGCTGTTTTTGTCCGTGAAGCGCTAAAGCAATGTGCGCAGCATTTTGTACACTGAACACTCCGTTTCGTTCACCGCGGCTCACTGAATCTGAATCTGGGAATACAGAGCTAACTTGCGGATAAAGAGTTAACTAAGGAGCTAATGCTAACATCTGGATCTAGGAATAAGGAGCCAAACGAATCGGAAGCTGCGTGTAAAAAAACAACTTAAGCGCCGTCCGCCATGTTTGTCTTCTGGAGAAGGGCTGTTCAATTTCAATTTAATTCAATTTTATTTGTATAGCGCTTTTAACAATGGACATTGTCCCATTGTTCATACTGTGCGTTCAGCCACAACACCAGGAGCCATCAGCCAGTAGCATTCGCTGACAGAAACAGCCATGAGTCCGCCCCCAAACTGTCAAAACCATCCCCGCCTTGTACACCTTGTGTTTTTGGGCCCCCTAGTCTTGACATTGATCTGTCCCAATAGAGCTCTTCTCACCAGGTGGTCTTGAAGCAGAGTTTTATCCAGTTCAGTCATCATTTTTTATAATGCGTGACCCTTTTGGCTTCCTCACATGTCGGCATTTTATCCAGTGCTGTGGAGCTTCACAGCTCCGAATTAAAGGAAAGCTCTCTGATCGCATCTTCTCCGTCCCTTCCACAGGCGTTCTTCAAGCAGAACAACGTTCCTCAGGAGAGCCGCTTCAACCTGAAGAAGAACGTAGAGGAGGAGTACAGGAAGTGGAAGTCCATGACCAACGAGAACGACATCATCACGCACTTCTCCATGCAGGGTTCTCCGCCGCTCTTCCTCTGCCTGCTCTGGAAGATGCTTCTAGAAACCGACCACATAAACCAGATCGGCTTCAGGTCAGCCCACAGTTTCTTCACGTCACCCGGTGTTGAGGTCGGTGCTTGTGATGACCAGGTGTTCACAAAGATCCAGAGGTTTTCCATAACAGCAGCTCTGGTAGTAGTGCAGGAAATATTTTGTAGGTACTGAACCCCAGACTTCCTCCAGAACGCTCCACAGTTCTGTTGTGTTCCAAGGTGGAGGATTTCTGTGTTCCACAGTGTGTCACATGACGTCCCAGACGTGTTTAATAACGTTCAGATCTGTTGATTTAGGTGTAAATGACTAAACCCCAAACTCACATGAGTGTTCCTCTAATTATAATCTGGTGTCTGTAGATGTGTGTGGTGGTCCATTGTCCTGTTAGAATGAATACAGGACATGAACTGGTAGAACTCATCACACACTGTTCACCTGTCAGAGACGTCTGAAGGTGTCCCAGGGGGTCCAGTGGAACGGCAGATAAACAGACCTCACATCGTTTTTTTGGCAGCCACCACTCTGTACCACTTTTAGAGGTGCTGAAAAAAAAAATCAATTCTTTAAAGAATCATGTTTCCTAGTCCTGGTGATTTTGAATCGATTTAAAATGCACAAAAAAATCGATTTTAAAAAGTTGGTTTTTTTTGGGTTTTTTTGCCGCTCCGACTCCTGAGAGGACTGCACATCACATTACGTGTTAACCAGGCACACCGTACATCAAGCTAGTTATCAGCTCAGTTTTCTGAATGGAGGCCGCTATCATGGAGTCATTTAGACACAATGATACAGAATATAAACACAGTAATGCACAATGACTGTAAAGTCTGTGTTTTATTTACAGTTAAAGGTAAAAAAAAGGAAAAATCCAGACAGCTAAGTGAACCTAATGCTGGTCATTTAAATGACAGAATTTAATTACAATCCTGTTACAGTAAGGAACCTAAAAGTATTGTTTTAAATAAATGTTCTATTTGTTTACGTTGTCGTTTCATCTCGTCAGCTACAGAATTGAAACTAAATTTATAAAAACAACTGAACAGAAAAATCGATTCTGAATCAAATCGAATCGCCAGACGCTCAGAGATTCTCACCTCAGCTATGTAGCATGTTTTCTGCCTCTTCAGTGTATTTTAACGCCCACGTTTTTATTCTTTACCGTTTCTGCATGGACTTTGACCGTTGCATATGAACGGATTAAGAAAAAAAAACTCAAGCTTTAATGTTATACGAGCATTCATTTACATTTTACCAAAGGCGTCTCCAGTGTCAGAAATAAAGCTACAAAAAACTCACAGGGACTGACTGTTTACAGCTCCTATAACATGACAGGCAACAGAATCAGACGTTTTGTATAACAGGATGAAACCGGTTCCGGCTGCTCCGCTGCAGGACAGTAATCACCTTCACGGATGTAACAGTAACTCTGCTTTATCACTCCGAGATAAAAACAGGACGTATTAATCTCATCTCTGGTGCTGTTAATTATTAAAGACGCCAGCTGACTCACTTGTGTGTGTATATACGCCGCAGCTGCAGATCCTGACACAGAGTCATGTTGTGTCAGAATGAGTGAATCCTGCTAGCATCTGCTCGTGACTTGGATCACGATCTCTCACTGACAGAACAGCACAGCACACGATGAGCGGTAACGCTGGCTGAGAACGTGAACATGTTGTGAGATGACTACAGATGTACTGAGACTATGACTGAGGAGGACAAAAGACGTGAATGAGGTTCAGATTTAATAAACATGTCCCACTTTATGCCAGAACGTGTGCAGTGGATGTAGGACTTATCACGATCAGCTACACCGATCAGCCATAACTGTAAAACCTTAAGGGATCTCTCAGTTCCTGAAGTTGTTGTGTTGGAAGTGAGAAAAATGGGCAAGGGTAAGAATACCAGTGACTTTTACAAGGACCAAACTGTGACGTCTAGACGACCGGGTGCGTCCCAGAATACCGTGGTTAATACCAAGGAGGGACAACCAGTTGACCAGTGACAGGGTCATGAGGCTCCCTGATGTGTGTGTGTGTGCGTGTGTGTGTGGTGAGGGCTAGACCGTCTCCTCCGATCCCACAGAAGATCCACAGTTCTGATCTACCAAATAAATCAAACCTCCAAACCTCACTCGATCATCACCGGACCAAATCCTGAAGTCGTCTCAGTCACGGGGTTTCAGCGAGGCAGCAGGGTTAAAGGAGATGTTTATTATGTGAAGCTCATTACAGACAGCGCTGTTTCATGCATGACGGACTGCATCTCTGTCTCACTGTTTATTTACCATGTGAATAGATTTGTGTATTAACGGCCAAGATGTTTTCCTCACCCAAACAGAAATGTTCAGAAAAATAGCTACATGTTCTTCCGTGTTGTAGTAGTTTAGAACCTACCCCTGCATGCCCCTCCGTCTTTTTTTCTAGTGCATGTTCGTTTGCGTACTGAAACCTGATAGCTGGGGGCAGCTGTGGCCTAGTGGTCAGGGAACTGGTCTCGTGACCGGATGGTCTCTGGTTTGAACCCCACCCAGGGCAAGACACGACTGAGGTGCCCTTGAGCAAAGCACCCAACTCCCCCAACTGCTCCCTGGGCGCTGTGGTTTGGGCTCACACACTAAGTGACATGGCTGAACCTAGGAAAGTTTAGGACAAGTCAGATCAGTTCGCAACAAGCTTACATTCAACATTTGGTACATTCTTGAGAAATGTTGTATTTGGGTCATTCCTTGGCAAATCGACCAATTTTCATAAAGGTTTCCAGGTGACCATCTTAAGGGCAATAGAGGTCGTAGGTAGACAAAAAGGTGTTTAAAAGGCCAACCATCAGGGCAAAAATCCAGGTTTTTGAATGAGAGCATTAACTAAGAAGGAGTTGACTGGCGATGATGATAAGTATATATGAAATCTGGATCTTTCAGCACTGTTAAAATGATTACTAATGGTATCTGTCCACATAGTCAATTATCAACTTGTAGCTAGAGGTACGATGGGGCAGGATTTCTGGGACCATTTGTAAATGCCTATAAAGCTGAGATCTTGTCTTCAATTGGGGTAATACTGCATGTACTTATAGTATCATAAAAAACAATAATCCAGTCTAATCTTTGGTCCAGACCTTGTGATATTTCTGTAACTAGAGGGTTAATATCTGTAAATGGGCTTCGCAACCAACCAAAATTGGATTTTTGACTCATGACTTGCTACGTATTACACTGACCTTCATTCTGATGCCATATGCTAAAAAAGAGGACAAAACTGAGCCTAGGTACCAATATTTAGCTTTGTATCATGTTAAGAAATGAAGATATGATTTTTAACAACCCTTACAGATCATAGCGGCAAATCGCGAGTACGAAAAGGGGCGTGGCACCTATATTTAAGGATTACATAACTCCTGAAATGGTAGGAATAAGGTTCATCTTAGCATATTTTCATTAAAATCTTCGATGGTCACCTGGGAGCTTCGGGTTATTTTGGCACTGAACAAGCCATTTTGTATCTGGCTGATTACTGTGCTGACGAATTCCACCTTTCAGATGAGGCTTGACACGTTTTAGAACGTCTATTCCTGAGTCACCTATGTTCCCACAGGGTTCTGGAGAGAATCGGGGCTCGTGCTCTCGTCGCCCACGTGCGGACGTTTGCCGATTTCCTGGTGTACGAGTTTTCAACATCAGCAGGTGGTCAGCAGCTGAACAAGTGCATCGAGATCCTGAACGACATGGTGTGGAAGTACAACATCGTCACATTGGACCGTCTCATCCTCTGCCTCGTAAGTATTTCGTTTTATTAGATTTTCAGAGAAATTGTTATCAAAATGCTTTATATGAAATATTCAAGATATACAACTCGAACCTGACACCGACAGAGATGTTTGGCGAACATGATCTCGTGTATTTATTGAATCGATCAAACCATGGACTTAAACTCTAGGCTGTAAATTCTTTATGGCTGAATTGTTTGTCTGACAATCAATATTTCTTCTACATTTATAATAATACACTATATATTAGCTGCTCAGCAGTCAATACGGCCTGCAGAAAAACCTCTCCTGCTCTCCGTGTGAGGCTCATAATAAGAGTTTTATTTCTTCCTGATGGAGGAATTTATTGCATTTTATTTTTCCATCTTGAAAATAAAGTGATGTTAAAACACCGTGTTTATGAGTACTGATTTTGCCAGTAAATTTTATGACTTACAGTATTAGCATTACAGCATTAATATCTCCACTGCTAAAGGGATATGGTAAACTGGTAAATTTCTCTAAGATCACATGATCTGAGGTGATCGTATGGGATAATCCCGTTTTAAACTGATTTCTGTTGCCTAGGCCATGAGAAGTCACGAGGGCAACGAAGCTCAAGTGTGCTACTTCATCATCCAGCTCCTCCTCCTCAAACCCAATGACTTCCGCAACCGCGTCAGCGACTTTGTCAAAGAGAACGCTCCGGAACATTGGCTACAGAGTGACTGGCACACCAAACACATGTCCTACCACAAGGTAACCACACCTAACTCAAGAGTACAGTGAGGTGACCTTATTCAACACACCAAACACAAGTTTTACCACAAGCTGTCTTTACCCAACACACCAAACACAAGTTTGACCACAAGGTGTCCTTACCCAACACACCAAACACAAGTTATACCACTAGGTGTCCTTACCCAACACACCAAACACAAGTTCGACCACTAGGTGTCCTTATCCAACACACCAAACACAAGTTCGACCACTAGGTGTCCTTACCCAACACACCAAACACAAGTTCGACCACTAGGTGCCCTTACCCAACACACCAAACACAAGTTTGACCACTAGGTGCCCTTACCCAACACACCAAACACAAGTTATACCACTAGGTGTCCTTACCCAACACACCAAACACAAGTTTGACCACTAGGTGTCCTTACCCAACACACCAAACACAAGTTCGACCACTAGGTGTCCTTACCCAACACACCAAACACAAGTTCGACCACTAAGTGTCCTTACCCAACACACCAAACACAAGTTTGACCACTAGGTGTCCTTACCCAACACACAAAACACAAGTTTGACCACTAGGTGTCCTTACCCAACACACAAAACACAAGTTTGACCACTAGGTGTCCTTACCCAACACACCAAACACAAGTTTGACCACTAGGTGTCCTTACCCAACACACCAAACACAAGTTTGACCACTAGGTGTCCTTACCCAACACACCAAACACAAGTTTGACCACTAGGTGTCCTTACCCAACACACCAAACACAAGTTTGACCACTAGGTGTCCTTACCCAACACACCAAACACAAGTTCGACCACTAGGTGTCCTTACCCAACACACCACATACATGTTCGACCACTAGATGTCCTTACCCAACCCACCAAACACAAGTTTGACCACAAGGTGTCCTTACCCACCACACCAAATACAAGTTTGACCACTAGGTGTCCTTACCCAACACACCAAACACAAGTTTTACCACAAAGTGTCCTTACCCAACACACCAAATACAAGTTTTACCACTAGGTGTCCTTACCCAACACACCACATACATGTTCTACCACAAGATGTCCTTACCCAACACACCAAATACAAGTTTGACCACAAGGTGTCTTTACCTAACGCAATTCCTACCACATGGTGTTGTCTTAACAGAACACACCAAATCACTGACCCAACACAAGATGACCCTAAAAGGTCAGTTCTGGCAATATCCAGTATACCAAAGACCGATCCTACCAACTGGTAACCTTACTGTTATTGTATTACAAAAAGAACATAACCTACCAGAAGGTAACTTTACTCAACATACCAATTTACTGTCAACCAAGACATGTCTCAGAATAATTCACAGAACACCGCCAGATGAGTCCTGCCCCAGGATGCCCTAATACACCACACCAAGAAGCAGGACTAGTACAGGACAGGCTTATACAACACAAAGTTCACTGTCAGTGCAGAAAACTGCTAGTGGATGCCTGCAGTTGATAAATGTATTAATAATTCACTCTAGACTTCTGCTGCATTCATCTTTTTAACTCAATGATATTTTGGAACAAAAAGCCTTTCAGACTCGTTATTATGTTATTATCCAGTTTCCATCCTGCGTAGATACCAGAGACCTAGTTCATCCTCCCCCTCTCTCTTTTATTTACGCTGACATTTTAAGAGTTGCACTGTGTTTGCCCTCCACTGCGTTTTCATGTAACTGTGGTAAATGTTAGAGAGAGAGAGTTCAGTCACCGTATCACCCCACTGACCCCTTACCCTGTACCCTGTGGGCAGGACCAGATCTGGCTGTTTGCTTATTTTTGCTGTAAATTTCATCCCTTCGATTCGTTTTGAGAGGTCTTTTTTTCTTCCCCACATGCAGAAGTACCCAGAGAAACTCTACTTTGAAGGTCTGGCAGAGCAGGTCAACCCCCCCATGCAGCTCCAGCCGCAGTATCTGCCGATCTACTTCGGCAACGTGTGCTTGCGATTCCTGCCTGTCTTTGACATCGTCATCCACCGCTTCCTGGAGCTGCTTCCAGTCTCCAAGTCGTTGGAAACCCTTTTGGACCACTTGGGGGGACTGTACAAGTTTCATGGTAGGAAACAGAATAGGACAGGACGGAGCTGTCTGTGTATTGATGATAGTCTTTGGGGGGAGTCTTAATGTTGTTATAATTATTATTATTATTATTACATTTCTTTTCTACAAACCTCCTGGTTTCACCCATTTTTTTGTCAACTAATCACTATTTTTGCTGCTGGCTTGACATCCCTCAGACCGCCCAGTCACGTACCTCTACAACACCTTGCACTACTACGAAAGGCACCTTAGGGACCGCACCAATCTCAAGCGCAAACTTGTCCATGCCATCATGAGCTCTCTGAAGGATAACCGCACACCCGGGTGGTGCCTCAGCGAGACCTACCTCAAGTTCGGCATGAACCCCCGGGAGGACAACGTCTGGGTTCCTGACGACACCTACTACTGCAAACTCATCGGGCGTCTGGTGGATAATATCCTTCCTTCTGTGTTCTGAAAAGACATTGTTTGATTTTACTTTTCCTTTCACTCATTAGCTGTGAATGGCCTGATCTCAACTTTGATTTATTTCATCACAGCTCCCATCCAAGTAGAAATCATTTTAAACAGATCAGGGATGGATGGACGGATGGTTTGAATTGATTGATTGATTGATTGATTGATAGATTGGATTGATTGATTGATTGATGGAGGATGGATGGATAGATGAATGCATATATTGCTTGATGGATGGATAGATTGATGAATGGATTGATGGATAAATGGATGGAGGATTGATGGATGGATGGATTAGCCAAAGACCAAGGCTAGACCGAGAGACCTATTAGTATGGATTCTTAATGTTCAGGAAGTGAACCCACGTTGTGTATACTGGTGGTTTGGTTTAGTTTTTTTTTTTCTTAACGTGCCTCACCCATGGCAGGAAAATCTCCAGGCCCTTTCCCGAACTGCGACTGGCGGTTCAACGAGTTCCCGAACCCGGCAGCGCACGCCCTTCACGTCACCTGTGTGGAGCTGATGGCCCTCGCCGTGCCTGGGAAGGACGTGGGAAACGCCCTGCTGAATGTAGTGCTCAAGAGGTCAGAGGTCATCTGGAGACCACATAGTTTAGATTAGTTTAAGTTTGTTTTTTTTTTTGTTTGTTTTTTTTTGGCTTGTGTTGGACTGCAGTACATCAACAGCGTCAATAACAACGTTTAAGGGTGTGTTGCTGCAGCGCATGAATAGGAAAGTCAGCTATCTTTGTGTGTGTGTGTGTGTGTGTGTGTGTGTGTGTGTGTGTGTGTGTGTGTGTGTCTGAGGTAAATGTTTGTATATTCAGTTGGATTGCTCATGTCTGTTTTATCTCCTACAGTCAGCCACTTGTCCCCCGGGAGAACGTGACTGCTTGGATGAACGCCATTGGCTTGATCATCACAGCTCTACCTGTACGTCCAGTTCCCTTCCTCTCTCTCTCACACACACACACACACACACACACACACACACCCGTCCATCTCCTATTGCGCTTGTTTTATCTCTCCCACTCATGGCTTGGTTACAGAAAACCTTATCAGACCTTATATTTAGCAATGTTTTTGATAAGTACTAGGTTGTCAAGGCTCTAATGTTATGTCATGTCCCAGTGGTCCTGTCCGTTTGTTTGGGTATCATTCATACAGCCAGATTATTAAACATGATTACAGTCATCCACAACCAGGAGTCCAGAGAGCTGAATTAGCCGTGGAAAATAAACCTAAGCTTTGCTTTGGAGTAATATAACATAGAAAAATAAGATTATTTATGTTTGGCTGGCTACTACGCATGTGCATAACGGGAGCCAAGACTACGATAGGCCCACATCCCCATCCTGCCCCCCCTTTGACACCTTTACTAACAGCTGATTGGCTCTTTTTATTGACTTGGCTGTTACGGGTTTCACCATTCATTTTTCACAGAGTTGCTCGGAGGACGCACATGATGGCCTTGACTCGCCCTAGTTGGTGGCTGTTGTATGAAAGGGAACAGATTGGATGATGGGTGCGAATTGGAATTTCAAAATTAGGGAAAAAAACAACAGATTCAGGAGGTTAAGACTCAATCCAGAAAGCAGAATTGTCTATCAGTGAGGAAGGGGCGGGGTACTTTCTCTCTGCTGTCAATCAAAGTGACGCTGGCCAATCATATTATTTGCATCTGAGCATACAGGAGTTGGCGAAAGCACTTTTTTTAGTGCGTTACACCACCGTCTGTGATTTCATGTACAAACAGGTCGAAAAGAAGAGGCGGGTGGCTTCATGTGTCTCTGAGTAAGCGCATGATGGCCTACACCGAGCGTGGTTATGATAGGGGGAGGGGGAGGTCTAAATTAGAGAGAAGACTAGAAGTAAAGTTGACATTGCTAGCTGCTGATCAGATGCTCCTGATGTAGCGCGGTTTTCGGACAACAAAGGAGCTGCGGCGAAAATTCTTTAACAAATTAAAATAATGATTTAAAAACCCATCTGACAGGAATATTAATCACGCTCGACTGGAATATTAATCCCCCCCCCCAAGTGCTCTTGATTTGCTTGTGTTTCTGGCAGCTGTGGTTGGAAAGTTGGGGCGGGGGGGGGGGTTGACGGTTGGGTCTCGGCCATGTTGTTACTGCCGGAGAAAGAATGTAAAAATGGACATTCTCTGTCTCACTCCGTTAGTCAGGGTTCTTTATCGTCTTGACCACGTCCACTGAGAGCCTTTTCTCCTTTTCTCTGGTGCACCTCTGGACTGTTGATCAACACGTTCGTGTTTTGTGACGACTCCACCAAGAGTAGCATCACAGTCAGGAGGAGAATGTTGGAGAAATGAGGAGACGCGTCAGTCGACAGGAACTGACTGGTTTAAATACATCAGCTGAAAGTAGTTCATGAATAGCAGCAGGTTCTGGCGCGAAAGTACGGGGCAACAGATCCTTCTGTGGATCTTCTGTAGGATTGGACCAGATGGTCTAGATGGTCTAGATCTCCACACACCTTGTTCTTCATGATCCTGTCATGATCCTGGTTCACTGGTTGTCCTCCATTGGACCACTTTTGGTTGGTGTTAACCACTGTGTACTAGGACACACCCTACAAGACCTGGTGTTTTGAAGATGATCTGACATCTAGACGTCTAGACATGACAGTTTGGTGCTCGTCAGAGTCGCTTACTTCCGCTTGCCCATTTTTCCTGCTCTCAGTACGTCAGCTTTGAGAGCTGGCTGTTCACTTGCTGCCTGTTCTCGCTGTTCCGTAGGAGCCGTACTGGATCGTCCTCCACGACCGCATCGTCAGCGTGGTCAGCAGCCCCCCGCTTACTTCCGACGTGGAGTGGGTTGGTTATCCCTTCCAGCTGCTGGACTTCACGGCGTGCCACCAGTCGTACTCGGAGATGTACTGCAGCTACGTGCTGGCGTTGGCGCATGCTGTGTGGCACCACTCCAGCATCGGGCAGCTTTCTCTCATTCCCAAGTAAGTCCCAGGAGAAACTCAACGCTAGCAGGCGGTTTCGGGATGTGTGAGCTCGAGAGTGTTACTTCTACTGACTTGGGCTTTGCTTTGTTTAGACTGTGTGTGTGTGTTAGAGTGTGTGAGAGAGTGTGCGTGTGAGAGAGTGTGCGTGTGAGAGAGTGTGCGTGTGAGAGAGTGTGCGTGTGCGTGTGAGAGAGCGTGCGTGTGCGTGTGAGAGAGCGTGTGTGTGTGTGTGTGCGTGTGAGAGAGCGTGTGTGTGTGT
>JAOVVF010000025.1:908499-933676 GCA_028565595.1 Duopalatinus emarginatus | reverse complement strand
GATATCAGGGTTTGATTAGATTAACGAGCTGTAGTACAGGTGATATTGTAAGTCTGATATCAGGGTTTGATTAGATTAACGAGCTGTAGCACAGGTGATACTGTACCTCTGTGGTTTCAGGGTTTGATTAGATTAATGAGCTGTAGTACTGTTGATACCGTACCTCGGTGATGTCAGGGTTCGATTAATTTAATGAGCTGTAGTACAGGTGATACTGTGTCTCTGATGTCAGGGATTGATTAATGAGCTGTAGTACAGGTGATACTGTGACCCTCTCTCTCTCTCTTCCCCCGTGTTTGATGATGTAGAATAAGTGATTACTGCCCCGCTGTAGTGGCAGGTAAGGGCAGTTGGGGTGAGTTTAGATTTAAGTGTGGTGACTATCGGTGTGTATAAACAGGACGCTGGAATTCAATCAGCCACATCACATCGTATAAACTTACTGTGTGTGTGTGTGTGTGTGTGTGTGCGCATAAACACTCCGTGTGAAAACATGCTGTGTGTGTGTACTTGTGTGTGTGTGTGGGTGGGGGGTTGTACATACCAAATGCGAGCATGGTGTGTGTGTGTAAATGTACGGTTTATAAGTTTGTGTGTGTGTGCGCTGTAATGACATGTCGTGTTGTCTTAATGGTTCTACTCGCTACCCGAGGTTTTGTTCTAAACTGTTCTAAAACATTGTGGGAACCACACACACACAAAGACTGTGTGTGTGTGTGTGTGTGTGTGTGTGTGTGTGTGTGTGTGTGTGTGTGTGTGTGTTAGAACAGTTACTGATAGCGTCTGACTCCCTGCAGCTTTGAACTAAAACTGGATTTTCCTCTGTTTCCAGTAAATGAGTCTCGTCACGTCAAACTGAACACATCAGGCCATCAGTGTACATGTCACATCACGTTTACCTCCTGATAAAACCCTACCACATGTTTAACACCTCAACACTGACTCGTTCCTCAGTCCGACACCGACTCGTTCATCAGTTCAACACTGACTCGTTCATTTACCAGTCCGACACCGACTCGTTCATTTACCAGTCCGACACCGACTCGTTCATTTACCAGTCCGACACTGACTGACGGTTCAACACTGAATCGTTCATCATTTCAACACCGACTCGTTCCATATTATTAAGCAGTAAGTAAGAGTTGATAACAGGCTGAAAAAAACCGTGTCCATAAACCTTAATTAGAAACATCTCTTTCTCTACCTCTGCCCCTCCCCCCCCAACTCCCTCCGTCCCTGTCTCTCTCTCTCTTTCTCTCTCTTTCCTCCCTCTTTCTCTCCCTTCTCTACTTCTGTCTATCTTTCTTTTCCTCCCACCCCTTTTCCCTCTCTTTCTCTCTCACAGACTGTCTCTCTCTCTCTCTTTCTTTCTCCCTCTCTTTCTCTCTCTGTCTTATATAGACAGCATTAAATATGTTAGCAGGCCAGAGGCCTCTGAGTGACATTCATGGACAATTTACTGCTGATTAATTCGGAGTGCAGTTTCTTTGAAAGCGAGACTTCTTGCGCAAAAGGAAAGGAAACAGACAGAGTGATGTGGGGATAAAGAATGAAACGCCTGCATGGGGTTTTTGGACTTTTTCCCAAGTGTTGTTAAAAACAGCTTAACTGCTGGAGTCCAATTTGGAGGCTGAAACGCTGAGCTCGAGCTCGGGTGAAACAGTCGCTCGGCTCCGGCGTCAACTTTAGAGGGGCAGGTCGTTTATTTGGGATTATGTTGGGAGAGAAAGTCACTTCCTCCAGTCTGTCTCCAGCTGCAGTCCAGCAGTTTGACTGACCTCCAGTTCAGGATTCAGTTACGCAAGTTAAAAAATAAGCAGAGTTCTTATAAGTGTGTGAAGAGCAGAAATACTCTAAGGCCACATCCAGTTACAAGGAACTTTGCACCATTTGATGGACGTCTGCAATGAGTACCTGATGGGTATCAGGTATCGTAGAGACCCCTTTAAGAATCGTGACGCAATGTTATTGTCAGATTGCCCAGCTCTAATTTGATTTAGACAAGACCAACGTGTTATTTGACGTGATTCGAGAAAACCCTGAAGCACACATCTTCAAACCCTGATGTCACAGGATGTGCTCGTCGATTAGAAGCCTCGACTGGAAACACATCAGGCTCACATGGAGAATGGCTTAGTTTGCGTTCCAGTCTCTCAGGAAATGGCATGTGTGTGGAAAGTGAGTTTTCCGCCTGCAGCCTGTGACCATGCCCTGTAATCTCCTCAGATGGTTCACAAGTGTTCCTGCCTCTCTCTCTCTCTCTCACACTCGAACTGATTCCTGTCTCTGAGCTATCTCTATGCCTCTATGCCTGATGGAGCTTCCCAGTCTGTTTGATGGTATGCTAGACAACCAATCCACTTTTTTATAGTACTAATTAATATGATTAGTGCTTTTGTTGATGCATTGTCCAAACAGACTTCTGTTCATTTTCTGCAGTCATGTTAGCTTGATAAAAAAAAATAGCAGTGTAGACATCTCTCCACCCTTGACCCGACTGGCTCCATACTTCAGCCCAAGGTACAAGACAGCAGAAATACCAGGCTGAGGGTTTATTTTTCTTGGATGCAAAGCCTTTAAAAGTGGTCATGGCTAGAAATAACTCAATCTGCTTCCCAAGACGAGAATAAATAACCGTAAAAAAAAACCAGAAAGCATAACTGTGTAAAGCAAACAGGGATAAAAAGACCTTAAAATGAATCGCTGTTAAGCTGCAGATGCTTCATGTAACTTGCTGGAGCTCTCTGTGGGACGACTCGGTTATCGTCAGAGCATTAATAATGGATATCAGGTGGCACCAGAGCATTGATATCTTGTTGTATTAAGTAAAAGGGAAGTGATCGACCTACTGCGCTTGCACACAGATGAATTTAACCTGTGCAGTGAACTTATCCATGCAGTCAAACGCGTACGCTGGGGGGCAGTGAACACACTTTCTCAAAGCGGTGGGCAACACTGGTGCAGTTAGGGGGCTGGACGCCTTGGGCACTTCATCCATCTTTTGTTGACTTGGGAAACAAACTGACAACCTGTTCCCTCACCTCGAGTTGCAACTACCTTTCTTGCTCCTGGAATTGCCAGTGGAAACCCCCTGAACATGGACAGCCTGGTCAACCAAAAGTTGTTACTGTTTGGTAAAGCGGGATACACCTTGCTTTAGGACAGGTTTGCTCTCTGTGGTGACTCTCTGGTTGGTCTGCTTGGTTGGAGTGATGGGTTGGACATGAGTAGGAACCTTAATGTCTATGCACAGTGCAGAAGTTTTACCTAGGAGCTGCTTATCATGACGCAGAGACGTTCCTTACATATGGCCCCGTCCGATACGATTCCTTATTTAATTATTTCCAGTGGGCTCAAATGGGGTGCATCTGATGGAGTGGTCAATCGAATGGAAGCAGAGAATGGGAAGGGAGAGAGAAGAGAGAGAGAGAGAGAGAGAGGTGGAGGGAAAGAAGGAAGTTAGATAGAGGAAGCCACTCGGTCTCGTGGGAATTTCTGGCCTGTCAGTATGTTGAACTTCCTGCCCACTACCCCCACACTTTCAATCCCCCCATGGTGACTGAAGTCAAAGGTAAAAGTTCATCGGTTATTAAGACTTTGGAGTCTGTGGGAAAACAAACAGTTATTATGACTGGTCTGTCTTCTCCGAGTGCACGAGCTTCAACGATGTGTTCATTGTGTCATGTCAATAGAATCGCACCAGCTTGGATTTGGAACAAAATCTACCTGGCTTTAGCATAACGGATATTTCCAAAACTGCCTTTATGCCCAGCCGGATAGTCATGGTGTGAGATCTTAGAGTTATCCATTGAAATTGTAGCTCACCATCGAAACCTATTCTAGAAGAGTGTGTGGGAATTTTGGTCCGCAGATACCTTCTGTGTTTCGCAGTTAAGTTACTGGCTGTGCAAACCAGATGTCTCGTATCATTCTTAAAACCTGGGTCTGATCAAGTCATGACTTGGCATGAATAGGCTACAGTTAACCAAAGCTACAAATTAGCAGTTCCTTCATATTTTGGACTTGACAAAATGTTTCGAGACTTGCATATTCGAGATCATGACCTTCCTGTATCCTCTGAATGAAACTGTATCAGAATCACAGTAGGCGGGTATTTTTAAGCATTCGTTTTTCCTCGTCGTGTCCCTGATTACGTCGACGCGCAGCTATTTCTGCACTGGAACGTTTTTGAGACGCTGTGTACGCTGAAGTGACAAAAAAACTGGTTGGTTCCCTACGGGGCATGGACTCAATGAGCTTGCGGACATATTCTGTAGGCAGTGAGCACCAGACTTCCTGCAGAACGCTCCACAATTCTGTTGTTTTCTTAGGTGTAGGATTTCTATAGGTTTTCCAAGCGCGTTGTATGGCATCCCAGATGTGGCCAATAATGTTGAGATCTGGTGATTTGGATGTGACCGACAAAACCCCAAACTCAGATGAGTGTTCTTCCAGCTATTATTTGGCATCTCTGGACGTATTTGATGGTGCGTTGTCCTGTTAGAAGAGGACGAACCCGTGAGATTGAATACAGGACATGAACGGGTGTACTTGACTTTGGTATATTTCAGTGTAAACAAGCCTTCATCTAATTAAACGTATGTCTGTTTCACACGTAACAAAACCAGAGCTCTGTTCCCAGGATGATTTATGAAGCTAATAATAACAAGTTCACCTTGAAGGCACTAAAGCATCCAAGCCCTCGACAGATCGCATGCACTAAAGAAGATCCATCATTTCTCCATATCAGGGACTGTTCTGGAAAATTCTCTGAAGTCGGAATGGAAAACTGGTTTGGGACTTGAGGTAAACCCCCCACACCACCACCACTCTGCGAGACCCCGGAGACCGGTTGCTACTCTGTGTGTGCACCTGTGTAGCAATAAAGCTCGCTTCGCCTCAGTGCACCGATGCTGGAGGAGGGAGAGGGTTCAGCAGGGCACGACGGGGGCTTCCGAGCGTTGGCGGCATTCGCCTTTTGGGACGTGATGTCCAATGAGACATGACAAACGAGGAGAGGAGCAGGGTGGTCCTACAACACACACGGTTTATTTGCCTCACCCCAAATGCATACAGTCATGCCTGAAAAGTCAGTAAAGAAGGGTTTGTTGCCAACAAAGCCTTAACATCAACCAACAGCATTGATTCTCTCATTACAGTGGCACCCGTCAACGGGTGGGATACATTGGACAAAAACTGAACGGTCAAAGTCGATGTGTTGGAAGCAGGAAAAATGGGCAAGCGTAATAATCTCAGCGACTGAATTGTGACGTCTAGACGACTGGGGCAGATCAGGTCTTGTGGGGTGCATCCTGGTGTACAGTAGTCGATGCCTACCAAAAGTGGTCCAACATAGAACAACCGGTCAACCAGTGACAGGGTCATGGAAGACCGAGAGTCACGTGTGGTCAAGTCCGATCCTACAGAACCTTCTCAGAAGATACTTGGTCTTGGTTCCAGATACCACAGAACGCCTCCAGAGGTCTCGTAGAGTCCGTGCCTGGACGGTTCAAAGCCGCGTAGGCAGGGTGGTGTTCGGTGGATGTCGCCTTACCAAGCGATGGCTAACCCACTCTGCGTATTAGAGCATGAAGCCACACCCCCTGCAGACAATTCAAGTTGGCCGAGGCAGTAGAGAGTGAGCTTGTCGTCAGCCGAGTGTAACGGTAACGCGTTTGCGTGCGTATGTGTGTGTCCGAGGGCGACGTAACCTGTGTGTGTGTGTAATCCTGTAATCTGATGTTTCTAACACCCTACTGCCATCTGTGTGGTTGAGCTCGGATTAGAGCCGCACAACGTGTCTGTAGTCCAACAGCAAGTGTGTGATTTTTGAGGCAAACCAGTGCTAACGTGACGTCACGTTCGGCCTACACGTGCGAGGTTTAGGAAGTAATGTACTTCAGATGACTGCATCGTGTTAGCGGTTTTGAGAAGTAAGGTTGTGTGTGTGTGTGTGTGTGTGTGTGTGTGTGTGTGTGAGAGAGAGAATGGTCCAGATGAGGGGTGGAGGTCTGGTCTTGGGTGGGTGTGGTGATGTCATTCTTGGACGTCATTGGTCGCCCAGCCTCCAGATGGAATCCATGTAAACAACATCTGGACATCCACACACACACACACACACACACACGCACAGCATGACTCTGAGTGAACATTAAATGTACCTGTGATCTGCAGCTCCACTACTCTGAGAGCTGCTTCTATAAAAAAAAACGGATCAACCTCTTCTGACCCAGTGACAGCAGAATTCTCTGGATCTCTGCACTCTGGTCACCCTGCTCTGATTTTTCCACTGCTCTTAGGAGAGGGGAGAGTGGCGCACGCACACACACACACACACACACACCTACACGTGTCTGTAAAGCGTGTGTTGAATAATGTATTAGCGCAGCGTGCCGCTGTCGTGTCCTCCACATCGTTCAGAGAGATGTTTAGTTCCACTCTGCTGAGCAACAGCTGTGTGTGTGTGTGTGTGTGTGTGTGTGTGTGTGTGTGTGTGTGTGTGTTCAGACTCTCACTTTTGTTACCTCAGTGGGTGACGGTGAGGGAGGCGTCACTGTTGGAACAGCATTCTCCTGGTAACCAGATAAGGAAACTTAAAAAAAAAAAAAACACCAGAGCAGAGAGAGGGAAAGTGAGAGGAGGGTGGGGGTGGGCGGGGTTGTTTTGTCACCAGGCTTGAAGAAATGATCAGAAAATAAAGAGACAAACAAATAAGCAAATTATGTAAGTGTAGGTAAAAAGCTGAAATAAGATGGTAAAAACAATAGTCACCTGACCTCCCCCTGGTGTCACCTGACCTTTCCCTGGAGGCACCTGTCTCTTACCTGGATGCATCTAACCCCCGTGGCAAAGTAACCTGACCTTCCCCGGGAGGCACCTGACCTCCTCCTGGGGGCACCTGATCGTCCCCTGGAGGCACGTGACCTCCCCTTGGAGTCACCTGACCTCCCCCTGGAGGCACCTGTCTCTTACTTGGATGCATCTGACCCCCATGGCAAAGAAACCTGACCTCCCCCTGGTGTCACCTGAACTTCCCCTGGAGGCACCTGTCTCTTTTTTGGATGCATCTGACCCCCGTGGCCAATAAACCTGACCTCCGCCCGGGGGGAACCTGACCTCCGCCCGGGGGGAACCTGACCTCCGCCCGGGGGGAACCTGACCTCCGCCCGGGGGGAACCTGTCTCTTACCTGGATGCATCTGACCCCCATGGCAAAGAAACCTGACCTCCCGCCTGGGGGCACCTGACCCTCCCTGGAAACAGGAACCTGTTTTAACTTATTAACAGAGACCCCCCCAATGATGGAATCTGTACTGATCCCCCAATAAAGAGAATCCTAACCCCCTAGGCAAAGAGAAACCTAACCCCCTAGGCGAAGAGAATCTGGTCCCTACCGCACCCCGTTGTGAAACCCTGGTCTAACCCTGACCTTCAAACAGAGATTTCCAAGTAACCCCTTCCCCCCCGCCCACCACCATCACCCTAGTCGGGAAAGAGGAACCGGCCCTCCCAACAGAGGCGACTGACCTCCCCAGGAAAAAGGAACCTGACCCCAGGCAAAGAAACCGGACCTTTTAGTGGAGCAACCTGACCCCTGACAAAGTGGAACAAGTGGAACATGCCCCCCCTCACCCCCCTCCCTGACCCAGAACAGAGGAATCGGACCCCCCCAGTGTAGATGACTCATCATATCACAGGATGAGCTCCACAGACTGCCTGAGGGTTTCGGTCTGTCGTTCTGTACTCTGTGTGTGATGGAAACAGAAATGTCTGTCTGTTCTTTGACCTTTGACCCTGCAGACTGACCTGCTCTTCACCATGGAACAGAGCTGGTGGTGTTCCAGATCCAGAGCTTTCAAAGCTGTCCCTTTTGTCCCCGATCTGCTGAAGAGGTTCCTCTGGTGCTTTAGGGGCAGCTGCTGAAGGAATCTTAATCAGATCTCACACTAATGTGGTTACACTCTAATCTGATCTGATCTAATGTAATCGACCAGTCGTTACTGTGTGCTGCTTGAGGTTCCTCTGGTCCCCGAGTACATACCAAGTCACACTGATGGTTCCTAATAATGACAACCTGTGGACCAGAAGTTGTTTATTCCAGCTTTAATGCTTTAATGGTCATCTAACGTCTGATAAGGAACTGGGGGGGGACTGTGTGTCTGTCTGTCTGTCTGTGTGTGTGTCTCTGTATCTGTCTTTGTCTGTTGTGTGTGTGTGTGTGTGTGTGTGTGTGTGTGAGAGAGAGAGAGAGAGAGAGAGAGATCCTTGTGTGTTGGTGTTTAATCTGTAATGTGTACAGACAAGCTATAATACACACAGACACACGTGTGTGTGTGTGTGTGTGTGTGTGTGTGTGTGTATGTACCAGCAGCCTGTAATTACCTATAGAGAACAGATAAACACGCACAGCGTTAATCATAGCATCCGATTCACCACATTTACACACGCGCACACACGCGCACACACACACCTCTGTTTCATGTTTAGCATTAAAGCTCTGCCCTCATACCAGACGTGTGTGTTAGCAGGTGTTTGTGTCTTTCTTAGGGTAGTAGAAGTGTGTCTGTCTGATATGATGGTGTGTGTGTGGTGTGAGAGATAGGATGATGTAATAACTATGATTTCCGGATACAGTGATCTGTCATACACACCGCCGCTGTATAACTTCAGAACATTTACACGTGATGTAGAGTACATCAGGGTAAACATACAGATAGACAGACAGACGGACATGTACATATTCAGACAGACAGATAGGTACATAGACAGACAGACAGGTAGACAGACTGTCAGAGAGACGGATAGGCACATAGACAGACAGATAGTCAGAGAGACGGACATGTACATATTCAGACAGACAGATAGACAGGTCGACAGACAGTTAGACAGATAGAGAGGTACATAGACAGACAGACAGACAGATAGAGAGGTACATAGACAGACAGATAGACAGATAGAGAGGTACATAGACAGACAGATAGTCAGAGAGACGGATAGGTGCATATTCAGACAGACAGACAGACAGAAACAGGTGTGATGCAGGTTGAGCTTTCTTATTCTGTAAGGACTGGACAACAGGTGAGAACGGAGACACCACCTGGGTTTCATCTGTAAAGCAGGACTGACTGTCTGTCTGTCTGTCTGTGTGTGAGTCTATCTTTTTCTGTTTCTCTGTCTGTCTCCCTCTGTCTGTATTTCTTGGTTTGTCTCTGTTTGTGTCTCCCACTCGCGCTCTCTCTCTCACACACACACACACATACACACACACACACACACATACACACACAGCTGTGTTAGTTCAGCAACAACAAAACATTATTCATGTTAATCAAACAAGAATCTGGGAAAAGAGATGTATGTATGACTACTGGGGTGTGTGTGTGTGTGTGTGTGTGTGTGTAGTGGGTGTGTCTGCACACTGAATACACATCTACAACAGAAGGATGAAGGTGGTGTGGCCTTCATGTGGCTCTGATGTTAGAAGCAGTTATTTACGCTTTGTTCTGATTATTTGGTCTCATGTTCACATGAAAACTCATAAGTGTGTGTGTGTGTGTGTGTGTGTGAGTGATTGCTGCTGAAACTGATCAGAGTTAAGCATGTACGGATGTCTCTCTGTTTTTCTCTCACTTCTTCAGTCTGATTGGCTGCCATGACGACAGAGGCGGGGTCAGAGGCGGAGGTGAAGAAGGAGCCGGAGAAGCAGCAGTCTGAGGAGCAGCAGGTGGAAGACCCCAGCGAGAACGTGCAGAACGCAGATACGGATCCTCAGCCTGTCCCTGAGAACCCGGAGAACCCTGAGAACCTCCAGAACCTTGAGAACCCTGAGGTACAGCGATACCTACATTAATGTCATTCATGTAGCTAGCGGTATCTCTGACGAGGTTCGGCTGTAAACGCCATCTTCTACACACGTTTCAGAAAGTGGAGGCGGAGCCGGCCGCACCCACAAGCCCCTCCTCTTCCAGCGGGCAGAAGAAGGACAAGGGTCTCTCTCGCTTCTTGCCTTCATGGGGCAAACGCCAAAAATCCCTCAGCAAAGCCGACTCTAAAGACACACCCACTCAGACAGACGAAGAGGAGGAGCTGAAGCGAGAGGGCGAGTCACCCGAGAGGAAGGCGGAGCAAAACTCTGTGTGTAGCTCAGAGACGCAGGTGAGAGGTCGCGACCTTTAACCTCACGCCGCAGTCCTGGTTAAAGCCCAGACCTGTTAAACTGTGTGTGTGTGTGTGTGTGTGTTGTTATTTGCAGCCAGTGCAGGAGAAGACAGAGGCGGAGTCTGAGAGGAGAGGGGGAGGGGAGGAGGGGAGCTCCGTCGTGTCTCCTCTCAAATCTGGAAAGAAGATGAAGATGGTGGTGTGTCATGTGACCCTACTGGATGGGAGCCAGTTCCAGTGTGAGGTGGAGGTCAGTGTCGAAGCCGACTGTCCGTTGCCATGGTGACATCATGCCGACCAGTCGGTACGAGCAGACGGTGAAGACGCCGCTGCGTCTGTGTGGACGAGACCACGGCCGTGAGCTTCTCCGTCTCTAGTACCGAAGGTCTAGGAACCATAACAAGGGGTGGAGATTAATAAGCAGCGCTCTCATTGGTTATCGCCATGCAGCTTTACTTCTGTCACATCGCTGGCCCCACCCACTTCACGCTGCCGTCTGGCGCCAGGCTCCCAGTGAGCATGAATGAGTACGGGCCGGTTTGTCGTGTGTGACCTGGAGAACCAGCACCAGGATGGAGGAACCGATCGCCAAACACTGTGTATAAGAATTAGTTACACACGTCAGTGGAGTGTGTCAGTTACCTCACACCGTCTGTGTTACGTTCACTTAGCTTAGCTGGATGTGTCTGTAAACTTTATGTAAAGGTGTCAGAACGTCAGTCAGCGTGTGAGGGTTCAGAATCCAGCACAGAGCCTCATTCACTATCAAACACCAATATAAAGGGGCGTTTACATTCTCTCTGTCTCTCTCGCTCTGTCTCTGTCTGTCTCTCTGTCTCGCTCTGTCTCTGTCTGTCTCGCTCTGTTTCTGTCTCTCTCTGTGTCTCTCTTTCTCTCTCTCTGTCTCGCTGTCTTGCTCTGTCTGTCTCTGTCTTTTTCTCTCTATCTCGCTGTCTCGCTCTGTCTCTGTCTGTCTCTGTCTGTCTCGCTCTGTCTCTCTTTCTCTCTCTCTCTCTGTTTCACTGTCTTCCTCTGTCTGTCTCTCTGTCTTTTTCTCTCTCTCTCGCTGTCTCTGTCTATCTCTCTGTCTTGCTCTGTCTCTGTCTGTCTCTCTATCTCGCTCTGTTTCTGTCTTTCTCTCTCTGTCTTGCTGTCTTGCTCTGTCTGTCTCTCTGTCTTTTCTCTATCTTACTGTCTCGCTCTGTCTCTGTATGTCTCTCTCTCTCGCTCTGGCTCTGTCTGTCTCGCTCTGTCTTTCTGTCTTGCTCTGTCTCTGTCTGTCTCTCTTTCTCTCTCTCGCTGTCTTGCTCTGTCTCTGTCTGTCTCTCTCTTTCTCTCTCTCTCTCTCTCTCTCTCTCGCTGTCTTGCTCTGTCTCTGTCTGTCTCTCTCTGTTTCTCTCTCTCTCTCTCTCTCTGTCTCGCTGTCTTGCTTTGTCTTTGTCTGTCTCGCTGTCTCGCTCTGTCTCTGTCAATTTCAATTCAATTTCTCTCTCTCACGCTCTGTCTGTCTCTCTGTCTCACTTTCTTTCTCTCTCTATCTCTCTCGCTCTGTCTCTTTCTATGTCTCTCTCTGTCTCTTGCTCTCTCTCTCTCGGTCTCTCTTTTTCTGTCTCTGTCTCTTTCTTTCTCTTTGTCTCTCTCTTTCTCTGTCTCTCACTCGCACTCTTTCTGTGTGTGTGTTCCTTGTTAATTGTTTACCATCTAGACCTTTGTCTGAGTCATTGTCCCGTGTGTGTGTGTGAGATGAGGAAGTTTTGATCTGTTTTTCTGCTTTCACACATTCAATAAGCTCCTGTTTGTTTGGGGGGGGGTGGCCATGCTCGATTATTAACATGTCACATGACTATAACCCGTACACACCCACCGGTACCTGTGCTGCAGTCCCCGCCCTCCGTGTCACTAAACCACCTGATCTGGACTCCAGACCGGCTCCGTGTTAAAATGGCCATCTCCATGTAAAAGCACCTGTAACGAGAGCAGTTGCTAAGCAACCACGCAACAGGTTGATGTACTTGTAAGACGGCGTGCACCGAGATGCTGAGCAGCGGCCTGTGTGTGTGTGTGTGTGTGCGCAATCCTGTCACCGTAGAAACCGACCCCGTGCCAGTCAGCTTAGTGTTTATGACCGAGTTTATACCAAAGGAAGCTGTAAAAGTCGTGTGTGTCTCTGTGTGTCTTTGTATGTGTCTGTCTCTGTGCGCGTGTGTGTCTGAGTCTGTGTGTGTGTGTGTGTGTGTGTGTAAAACAGATTCTTGGCTTAGGTCCTGTTCAAACATCACTTAATCCAGGATGTAGCGCTAAGCGCTCTGCACGTTTGTGCTAGTCAGCGGTATCACATGGTGTCTCCTGGACACGTTGTGGTAATTATTACCCCTGAGGGCGGGGCATCGGTCAGTGTGCCGAGTGTGTGTGTGTTGCAGGTTCAGCAGTGCTAATGCTATAATGGGATTAGTCAGGGTGCTGAGTTAGGGATTCGGTGAGCACTTGGGGGGTGTGTGTGTGTGTGTGTGTGTGTGTGTGTGTGTGTGTGTGTGTGTGTGTCTCCATCTGCCTCTGTTGGCGTAGGACAGGTTACCTTCTAGTGGGCGTGTCTTACGATCAGGGACGTGCTTCTGATGCGAGTCAGCTGAGTCGGACCGGTTGGCGTGTCCACAAGTCGGACAGGTAGGCGTGGACAGTTTAGGTGCAGAAGATGAGTGAATTCAGGTGGGACGTATGAGCCCGGCGTCAGCTCGGACAGGTGTCCTCGAGGTTCAGTGGGACGGACGGACGTGGCTTTGTGTGGTTGGAACGGCTAGACGGAATCGCGGGGGCACGGTCTGTCATGAGACAAAAGGCCACGCCCACTTTCCCATCTACGAATTTGGGGCATGCTTGTTGTGGTTCTGTGATATGCAGACAGACCTATTGTTTCTGTCTGCTGGGTCAGAGGGTGGTGTGTGTGTGTGTGTGTGTGTGTGAGAGAGAGAGAGAGAGAGTGTGTGTGTGTGTGTGTGTGTGTGTGTGTGTGTGTGTGAGAGCTGAGTGTGCGGTTTGCTACTGTGGCCTCACTGCTGTTTTAACAAAACTCTTTTTGTCCAAGTGCTTGCTCCAAAAAGCGCTGATGCTTCACTAAAAGCTTTTGTTCCAGCCGATCCACCCAGAACACACACACACACACACACACACACTAGTCACTGATTAAGCCTCATTTAGACAAATAGCAAAGCTCTGGAACACACACACAACAAGTGAGCTCAAATAACCTGTGTGTGTGAGTGTGTGTGTGAGTGTGTGTGTGAGTGTGTGTGTGAGTGTGTGTGTGAGTGTGTGTGTGAGTGTGTGTGTGAGTGTGAGTGTGAGAGTGTGTCTGTGTGTGGGCGGGTGTACGGTTACCTGGTCATTATTTAACACTAGTGTGTAACAGAGCACCTAACCTCAAGATAAACAGGGGTGTGTGTATGTGGCCTCATGTGATTTTGTTGCTCATTGTGATGTTTCATGAGTCCACAGTGCTGCGCCTTGTCCCCCGCGCCTTGTCCCCCGCGCCTTGTCCCCCGCGCCTTGTCTCACTGATACCTCTTTCATGTTGGCAGGTGATGATTGTCTTTGGATGGACAAATGTTGTGATGATTATAAAGAAGTGAATGACTGTGGGGTCAGTAGGTCCTGTCCTGGGTCCTGTTGGTGGACACGGCGGTTTGTACCCCCCTTTTCCCCAGTGGACCTGACTGGCCCCCCTGTGAATAAATGTGTGGCTTTTTTTGGTGGATTTGATTGATGGACTTCACTAGATGTGATTGGGCCTCTTAGTTTGTATTTTATGAGTGGACGTATTTGCCCCACCCTTGAGTGATTGGTCCCCTTAGGGGGACGCCATTGGTCTCTAGTGGATGCGATTGGTACCTCTTTGAATGGACACTACTGGCTTTCCCTTTTGAGTTTACACCACTTGGCCTTTCCTTTTGAGTTTACACCACTTGGCCTTTCCTTTTGAGTGGACACCACTTGGCCTTTCCTTTTGAGTGGAAACCACTTGGCCTTATAGGGCTCTGTTTCAGTGGACATTGGACTATTTGATCGTCCTCAAGTGGACGTGATTAGTCAGTCTGGTCCGTCTCTCATGTTTTTGGACACTTTCTCTGATCAGTAAGTCTTAAACTTTTGCTGTCAGTATTATATAATGACACCAAAGCAGGACGTCTCAGCTGAATGTGCTGGTAGCCCCGCCCCAGCTGACCATGTGATGTCACTGGAAAACCCCGTCTGTCCTCATGGTGGGCCTCAGTCTCCGTCTGTCCTGCTCCTGGACTGTCCTCAGTTCACTCCGTCCCTGCAGAACGTCTCATTTCTGAGCTCTGACATCTTCAGGCTCTCCACCCCGAACTGCAGCTGTGTGTGTGTGTGTGTGTGTGTGTGTGTGTGTGTGAGGCCATCAAAAGGGGCGACTGAGAGATAACACTGCTAACACACACGTCACACACTCGCTGGTCAGATCCGCCCATGGTAACTAGTTCAGGGTCGTAACGATTCGTCAGTTTCTATTAATCCCCACAGCACTCATGACCTGATTGTGTGTGTGTGTGTGTGTGTGTGTGTGTGTGTGTGTGTGTGTGTGTGTGTGAAGCCTGTGTTTTTTCCTAATGCAGTAAATTCTGCCCATTTCTGCCTGGTCAATATTGCACAGCGCTTCCTAGAATCCATTAACTGTGTGTGTGTGTGTGTGTGTGTGTGTGTGTGTGTGTGTGTGTGTGTGTGTGTGTGTGAGAGAGAGAGTGCGTCCGTGTGTGTGTGTGTTTGCCCATCCTTTAATGGCCCTCGCCTGTTCTCCTCTCTCCTCTGTGGTTTAGAACAGTTCGGATAAATTTCCCCCCTTAACGTTTACCCCCACGATACCTTCCACGAACGTTATCCCCCCGTCGTCGCGCAGAGGCGTTACTATGGAAACGATACCGATGGTGCGTTCCAGGACGAGCCTGTTGTTATGAATCCGACCAATCAGATTCCAGCGTTCACCAGTGGCCCGTGTTGGAACACTGTCCCATTGTCCGAGTCGTGGCCTTTACGGAAACGGCGTTCCGAAAGACGCCAACATCTGGCGCTCGCCTGCTGTCTGCCCTGCCTCTTCGTTTTGTCTCGTCTCGTCTCGTCTGGTGTCCGTCTCGTCCCCGAGCAGAGACGAGGTGGCTGTGCGGCGCGGGCCAGTCCGGACTCGTTCCTTCTCCTCCGGCTTCACATTCCTTTCCGCACACTGATCAAAAGCGAGATAATCGCGTCTGTGTGTTTGATGTTTAGGGCGACATTTGGCCTCATCATTCCTCAGAAGTCACTCACACACTCACACACACACACACACACACACACACACACACACACACAAAGCTGGCTGTTATTCAGCTTGTAGTTTCCACTGTAAGCCTCGGCTTTCGCCAGACACCCGATCGAGTCCTCACACGTCTGTTTACGCACCTTTTTTGTGAACGATTTTCTGTTAGCGTTTAGCCGCGCACAGGCGGTTTTAAAGTGTTAGCAGATCGTAAAGATCCTGACTGAGTTTAGCGGGCTGTCATGGAAACTGAAAAAATGTCTGTCACATATTTAAATGACTAGAAATCACCGTCTACGTGATCAGGGATGATGCAGTATATGGGCATGGCTCTTACGTTACACGACTAGCGATCACGTGCTATGTGACTATTGGTCGTAACTAGCCAATCACACGGCTCTGAAAACACAATGTAGTTTAAAAAAAAAACACTTCCTGTCTACCACGTGTGATTTTGAAAACTGATCGTTACACAGGGGTGACGCTGGAGACTCCTTTCTTCCGGAAGCACGCTTACGTATCGTTCTTAGCTAGATAGCGTGATAATCTGACTGTGGCGCCTAGCTAGTGTTAGCTGACGAAGGCCTCGTTTGCATAAAGCTGAGCAGAACTTGCTGATATTTTATGCGTTTTTTAACAGGTGTGCACTTGAATATTGATGTGCGTGTGTGTGTGTGTGTGTGTGTGTGTGTGTGTGTGTGTGTGTTGCTCTGCAGAAGCGAGCCAAGGGTCAGGTGCTCTTTCAGAAAGTGTGTGAACACCTGAACCTCCTGGAGAAAGATTACTTCGGCCTGAGCTTCAAAGACAACGCAGACCAGAAGGTGAGTCCGGCTCTCACACACACACACGAAGATCAGCCGTAACATTAACACCGCCGTAGCACACAGGTGGAGCGAGCAAGCGTTGATTTGCTCGTTACAGGGACATGTGTAAAGGGGTGGGCGGGGTTTATGAGACAGGAAGTGAACAGTCGAAGTTGATGTGTTGGAAGTGGGAAAAATTGGCTACAAAGTGTAAGTGAGGGACGACTGGGTCAGGTGATGTGGAGAAGAGCAGGTCTTGTGGGGTGTTTTAACTCTGTGTCTGTGTGTGTGTGTGTGTGTGTGTGTGTGTGTGTGTGTGTGTGTGTGTTTAGTGCTGGCTCGATCCTACAAAGGAAATCAAACGTCAGATACGCAGTAAGTAACTTTATTTAATTTACCTCTGTCACACACACACACACACACACACACACTTCACAGTGAATACACAAAGGCACACAGCCCTCAGTTACTTGCTGTGTCTCATTATCTTAACAGGTTTATTTTTATTTTCTGTATCAGATAAATGTGTGTGTGTGTGTGTGTGTGATTTGTATCAGTCAACTAAGTATTTTGAGTCTAACAGGTTCTACAGAAGTGTGTGAAACATCAGACTTCATCTGAACCAGTTCTGAATGGCCCACACTCCGCAGTCCACGCTCCAGTCCAGTCCACGCTCCACACTCCAGTCCACACTCCACACTCCAGTCCACACTCCAGTCCACACTCCAGTCCACACTCCAGTCCACACTCCAGTCCACACTCCAGTCCAGTCCACGCTCCAGTCCAGTCCACGCTCCAGTCCAGTCCACGCTCCAGTCCAGTCCACACTCCAGTCCAGTCCACACCCCACAGTCCACACCCCACAGTCCACACCCCACAGTCCACACCCCAGTCCACACCCCAGTCCACACCCCAGTCCACACTCCAGTCCACACTCCACAGTCCATACTTCACAGTCCAGTCCACGATCCAGTCCACAGTCCACACTCCACAGTCCACACTCCACAGTCCACACTCCACACTCCACACTCCACACTCCAGTCCACGATCCACAGTCCACGATCCAGTCCACAATCCAGTCCACAGTTCACGCTCCAGTCCACGCTCCACAGTCTACAGTCCAGTCCAGTCCAGTCCACACTCCACAATCCACACTCCAGTCCACAATCCACACTCCAGTCCACACTCCAGTCCACACTCCACACTCCACAGTCCACAGTCCACAGTCCACAGTCCACAGTCCAGTCCAGTCCACACTCCACAGTCCACAGTCCACAGTCCACACTCCACAGTCCACAGTCCACACTCCACACTCCACACTCCACACTCCACAGTCCACAGTCCACAGTCCACACTCCACACTCCACACTCCACAGTCCACAGTCCACAGTCCACAATCCACGCTCCACGCTCCACAGTCCAGGCTCCACAGTCCAGGCTCCACAGTCCAGGCTCCACAGTCCACTCCACAGTCCACTCCACAGTCCACTCCACAGTCCAGTCCAGTCCACTCCACAGTCCACGCTCCAGTCCACACTCCACGCTCCAGTCCACGCTCCACAGTCCACGCTCCACAGTCCAGTGTAGTCCAGTCCACGCTCCACAGTCCACGCTCCACAGTCCACGCTCCACAGTCCACGCTCCACAGTCCACACTCTGATCCACATTACAACATTAATAATAACGATAATGGTATTCTTCATCATCATAATAATAATAATAATAGTAACATTAAAAATAGCTACATTAATAATAACAATAATGGTGTTTGTTGTTAATAATAATAATAACACCAAAATTAGTACTAGCAATAATACTTTTTATAATAATGATAATAATAATAATAATAATCTGCTTGCAAATCAGAACATCATCATTATTTCCTGTATGAAGAAAGTTATTGGAGTCATGCTTTGTGTAATATGGAACACACACACACACTCTTTATAAAACATCAGTGATGAGTCAGGGTGACCCAGATCATGTAAACCGGGTCACACCATCTCATCTCTACATCTCTGTCCTTCATTCTGATGGCCTTTATTTTAGCCTGCTGTAATTAGAGCACACACACACACACACACACACACACTCTGCATCATTTTGTTCCGCTGATCTTTTCCTCACCCGGACCGTGAGAACCGAACGGCCTGCACAGAGACAGACAGGAAGTGAATTCCTGCACTGTACAGGTGACCTGCTGCTTCAGGACAACAAACACTGAGGGACACCCCGTCAGCTCCTGTGTGTGTGTGTGTGTGTGTGTGTGTGTGTGTGTGTGTGTTTAATGGGAATGATGATCCAATCACACAGACTGGAACACACTTCTCTCCTGTTAACGCACTGTTGCCATAGCAACTCCAGAATCATCACTAACCCCAGCACATAAGTTCTGAAGGCTTCCAGCTCCTGACACTGGAGACTCCTTCCATAAACGTGTCCTCGCAGATCAGTGACCTGTTACCATACCTTATCAATGTTACCGTAGAAACAATACCGCGCGCTACGCCGTTGACCAATCGGGAGTCCCGGGCGGTGCCGTGGTGTGTGACTGGTTCTGTTTGTTTGTGTCCAGACTCACAGTGGCAGTTCGCCTTCAACGTCAAGTTTTATCCACCGGATCCCACGCAGCTCAGTGAGGACATCACCAGGTAACACACACACACACACACACACACACATACACATACACACACTGATATGGACATGAGCGTGACATGCATGTCATGTGAATGCTGTGTATGTAGTCAGGTGTGCATGTGTGTGTGGGAAAGAACATGTGTTCAGTGACGTAGCCTGTAGAGTAACAAGATGGGGAGTGTGCGTGTGTGTTGACCTGCCGAACACACACACCTCATGATGTCCAGAACACGCCTACCTCACGTTACAACACAGAAAACATGGAGGCACAACAGCTGACTGCTGTCTGTTTTTGGGCGTGGCCAAGGCGTGGATGGGAAGGCGGAGTCAGCACGGTGTGTTCAGACCACCAAGAGGGGGGGGGGGGTTGAATCTGGGTCTGACTCTGGGTCTGAATCCCTCTCTCTTATACACACACACACTACTAGAGTGTATCTGTCGTGTAGCCCTGTAATGACTCAGCCATACAGCCGATACGTTTTCTGATTAACCACATGGAACAATTCCGAGGTTTTCATTCTCTCTCTCTCACACACACACACACACACACATGCACACACTGCTCCACCCGTCTGTCTGATAAACAGAGTCAATACCAGTGTATCAGTCACAGCTTTGTGTTTCCTTTACAACCTCAGTGGAAAGTGAAGCCACCCTGAGAGCTCAACTTTAACTGTGTGTGTGTGTGTGTGTGTGTGTGTGTGTGTGTGTGTGTGTGTGTATACAGGTATCTGCTGTGTCTCCAGTTGAGGCAGGACATCGTGACAGGTCGGTTGCCGTGTTCGTTCGTCACCCTGACTCTGCTCGGCTCCTACACGCTGCAGGCGGAGCTCGGAGATCACGACTCGGCCGAGCAGCAGCTCCACTCCGTCACCGACTTCCAGCTGGCCAAAGACCAAACCAAAGAGCTCGAGGAGAAAGTGGTGGAGCTGCACAAGACCCTCAGGTCTCTCTGTCTCTGTCTCTCCCTCACACACACACACACAGCATATGTGATTAACTGAAAAATAAAACATACACCTGTCTCACTGTGTTGTGTGTGTGTGTGTGTGTGTGTGTAGGGGAATGCCTCCAGCCCAGGCTGATATCAATTTCTTGGAAAATGCCAAAAAGCTCTCCATGTATGGAGTCGACCTTCATCAGGCAAAGGTAAGCTCCGCCCACACACAGGTAAACCACACCCACTGTAACACCGGTGTTAACTCTGCCCAGTATAACGTAAATGTAAACCCCGCCCACTTTAGCACTAGTATAAACCCCACCCACTTCAAAGTAGTATAAACCCCGCCAATTTTTACACTACTATAAACCCCGCCGTATAAACCACGCCCGCTTTAACACTAGTATAAACTCCGCCCACTTTAACTCAAGGGTGGGTGTGTGTGTTTGATGTCTTCTGCTGTGGGCTAAAATTAGCACTGCATTAGGGTCAGGTGGACGAGAGAGAGAGAGAGAGAGAGAGAGAGAGAGAGAGAGAAGGATGGATGGAAATGGAGATGTAAAGGAGGAAGAGAGGGATGGATGGATGAATGAGAGAAAAAGAGGGAGTGGAAAAGGGAGGAGAAGAAGGACTAATGGAGGTGTGTGAAGAACATGAGAGAGGTGGATGGAATGGAGAGATAGAGGAAAGGAGGAGAGAGAGAGTGATGGGAGAGAGTGACGTTTATGAGGTGTGTGTGTGTGTGTGTGTGTGTGTGTGTGTGTGAAAAGCTCCTCTCAGATTTCCTTCATCTGTTTAAATCTGTTCTATCCATCAGGGATATCGATTTCCTGCTCTGTGTGTGTATGTGTGTGTATGTGTGTGTATGTGTGTGTGTGTGTGTGTGTGTGTGTGTTATGGAACAAAATGACTTGATGAGGTCGACAATTGTGTTAATTAGGAAATGGACTGAATCTGGAGCACTGAACCAGGGCCGAGTCCCAAACCACACACTCGTGCCCTAACCAGTGCGCCCTAGTGTGTAGTAGTGTGTGGTTTGGAGCACAGCCACCCGGTTTATTCACAAACCCCTACTGCATGTCCGCAGTTATGACCTGTTCATAATGTTCACTTCTTCAGATGATGTGTGTGTGTGTGTCAGGACTCGGAGGGCGTCGACATCATGTTGGGGGTGTGTGCTAACGGTCTACTGATCTACAAAGACCGACTGAGGATCAACCGCTTCGCCTGGCCAAAGATTCTCAAGATTTCTTACAAACGCAGCAACTTTTACATCAAGATCAGACCAGGGGAGGTGTGTGTGCTCAGCCTCTGACACACACACACGCGCACACACACACACACACACACACACAGTCAATGATTGTTACTGAATCTAAACATCACTGTGTGTTTATGTGCGTATGCATGTCTGTGTGTCTGTGTGTGTGTGTGTGTGTGTGTTATAGACGGAGCAGTTTGAGAGCACTGTGGGATTTAAGCTGCCCAACTATCGCGCTGCTAAGAGGCTTTGGAAAGTCTGTGTGGAGCATCACACCTTCTTCAGGTAAATCTCACACACTCAGGCCACGCCCCCCTTTTAATGAGACTGAACCACAAAGGCCACGCCTCCTTTTAATGAGATTGGCCCACCGAGGCCACGCCTCCTTTTAATGAGACTGGCCCACCGAGGCCACGCCTCCTTCACTGAGACTGGCCCACCGAGGCCACGCCTCCTTCACTGAGACTGGACCACCGAGGCCACGCCTCCTTCACTGAGACTGGACCACCGAGGCCACGCCTCCTTCACTGAGACTGACCCACTGAGGCCACGCCTCCTTCACTGAGACTGACCCACTGAGGCCACGCCTCCTTCACTGAGACTGACCCACTGAGACTACGCCTGCTTCACTGAGACTGGCTCACAGAGGCCACACCTCCTTTATCAATACTGACCCACAGAGGCCACAGTTCCATCACTGAGTCTAACACTGTGTGTGTGTGTGTGTGTGTGTGTGTGTGTGTGTGTGTGTGTGTGTGTGTTTCAGGTTGATGAATCCAGAGCAGCCAACTAAGTCTAAGTTCCTGACTCTGGGTTCTAAGTTCCGTTACAGCGGGAGAACCCAGGCTCAGACCCGACAGGCCAGTTCTCTGATCGATCGACCTGCTCCACACTTCGTCCGCACGGCCAGCAAACGCAGCTCACGCAGTCTTGACACCGGTAACACACACACACACACACACAGTGAGAGTGCGTGTGTGTGTGTGTGTGTGTGTGTGTGTGTGTGTGTGTTTGATGGAAAGAGTGAGATAAAAGAAGCAAAGCAGAAGAAAGGATGGACGGAAAGAAGGAAAATAAAAGACGTAAGAGGGAAGTGTGTGTGTGTGTGTGTGTGTGTGTGTGTGTCCGGTTAAAGTGTGGATCAGTCAGCCTTTACATGATCCTACTCAGGGTGTTAACCAGGTGCCTGAGGCATGACAGCGACACACACAGTCTCAGCTGGGTCTGACAGCGAGTCGACACACACACGTACATGGATCGCTGAATTTGGCCCTGGCTGTGTGTCACATGATCGCTCATCTGTGTCACAGCTTAAATCCTGAACGCTGACCTCCTTATTTCTTCAGCATCTGTACTGCAGCAATCAGCAATGGAACCCAGAGGAGCAGCGCCACCTGGCGGCCCCTCGCAGTAACACACCACGCACACGCCAGGATAAACATGCCGCACATCTGGTTAAACACTGTTCGCACTGCGCATCTGGAACGTATCTGAAACCCTGATAAATACTGCACAAAACATCTGGACCAACAGTGTGCACACTGGCTTTATTCATTTATCTGGAAAAATGCTGTACACACACATCTGGATAAACATGCGCAATGCGTGTGGATGCACGGCGTGCACACGACACATCTGGATGAGCACTGTAAACAACACATCCGGAAAAACACCGTGCACACGTACACATATTTGTAACGAAAAAATTGCGTACACAGCACATCTGGATCAACACTTCACACAGCACATCTGGAGCAAAACAAATTGCGTACACAGCACATCTGGATAAACACTGCACACGTGACACATCTGGATAAATATTGTTGACACAACACATCTAGATCAACACTGTTCACAACATATCTGGAGGAACACTTCATTCAGCACATCTGGATAAACACTGCACACATCTGGATGCACATGACGTACAGTACACATGAACGATTAGACGGGGCATGTGTTTAAACCTCTGGCATGAATGTCCATGTTTGTTTTTGTGACCTTTGACCTTTCCCCACTCCACAGCTCCAGTGAGTGATCGTGGCCACGCCCCCGGCGAGAACGGCCGTGACCCCGCCCTGGACCTCTCCGACTCCAAGGTGAGGAAGTTTAACCCTTGCTCCTCACCCTCGACTCTCCTCTCTGCAGGTTGTTAATGACGGAGTCACAGCGGTGGTGGTGATGATGGTAATGATGGTAATGATGATGATGATGTTTGTGTATTTCCTGACGCGTTTTCTTTAATGCTGAACATGTGATGAAGAGTGAAGGTGGTGGTGATGACCTTCAGGTCCTCACCCTGTAACTCCACTCGGAGTTTCCCATCATGCTCTCTGTTCTCCGTCTCACGTCACCAAGCAGACGGTGTGTGTTAGACACCTCTCACCTTCACACACACCACCAGCCGTGGAGCTTGGCTCATCTCAGAGTGTGTGGAGTCACACCAGGTCACGCCTGACTTTACTGTCCGAGTTCAGCGTCCTGCTGTCTTCTCTATTGCTCTCTCTCACTCTCTCCCTCACTCTCTCACTTCATCTCGCTCTCTTTCTCTCACTCCCCCACTTCATCTCTCCCTCTCTCACTCTCTCCCCCTCTGTCCCCTTCATCTCTCTCTCTTTCTCACTCCCTCACTTCATCTCTCTCTCTCACTCCCTCACTTCATCTCTCTCTCACTCCCTCACTTCATCTCTCTCTCACTCCCTCACTTCCTCTCTCTCTCACGCCCTCACTTCATCTCTCTCTCTCACGCCCTCACTTCATCTCTCTCTCACGCCCTCACTTCATCTCCCTCTCTCTCTCACTCCCTCACTTCATCTCCCTCTCTCTCTCACTCCCTCACTTCATCTCCCTCTCTCTCTCACTCCCTCACTTCTCTATCTCCTCTCTCACTCCTCCTATTCTTTCTCTCGCTCATTAGCTCTGCACCCCCAGGCTGTTTGTATGTGATATGTTTCTGTACAGAGATGAAGGAAAGAGAGAGTGGAGGAAGGAGGGAAGACAAAGAAAGGAAAGAAAGGGAGCAAAGACGTAAATAAAAAAAAAAAAGCGAATGGAAGACGAAGAAAGAAGGGAACAGAACGGAAGACAGTAGGAGAGAAAACAGGCGAAGAAACAAAGAAGGGGTAAAAACAAAAAGAGTGAGAGAGAAGGTAAGGAAGGAAGAAAGGAATAGAAAAAAAGAAAAAGAAAATATGTAGAGGAGAAAGGAAGGAAGGAAGGAAGTAAATGTTAGTGGGAAGATGAGTAGAGACACCACCTGAAGGTACAGTGCTAATGCTGCTGGTTGAAAACACACACACACACTCTTTCTTTATTATCCCCTCCCCACCTCACCGGTCCCTTTACCTCCTCTTTCGCACTGTGACCTTTGACCCCCTGCCAGTCTGTCTGACTAACGCTGTCTTTCTCTCCTCTCCTTCCTCTGAACTCGTTTTCATTCCACCATCCTCTTTTCCTCCATTTCTCCGTCCTCTCCCCCTTCTCTCTCCCTCATCCCTTGTTCAACCAGTCGCTCATCATGTTCCCGTTCTTTCCCTCCTCCTCGTCCCTGTCCTCGCTCCCCCCCACCCTGGACACCATCTCCGAGCTAGACGTCCTGTCCGACATCTCGGAGGACGAACCCGTGCCTGATCCTGACCTGGATTATGACCTCGACCCTGTTGAACCCGAATCCAACCCTGATGACACCGACCCCACCCCCACTCCCTACACCATAGAGGACGTGTCTGCTTTAGCTCCACCCTCTTCCGGTGTTCCCGCAGAGCCCCCACCCCGTCCAGGCTCCTCCATGCTGGCCATGTTTAAGGGGGCGCACTTGCTGGACGAGGACGGCTCCGTCGCCCTGTCGTGTCCTTCCTTCTTCCTCATTTTTGCTGTCTTTCTCTCGGCTTGCCACTCGGTGGCGCTCTCTCTGGCACTCGCGCTGCCTCTCGCGATGTCGCTGTGCTACCTCGAGCCCAAAGCTTACGTCCGCTTCTGGGCTGCCGAGGTCGGCGTGGAAGCGACGTCTCGCGAGGAGACATGTGACCCGGCCGCCTAAACCGACCCTCTTAAACCCCCCCCCCCCCCCCA
>JAOVVF010000025.1:862572-878743 GCA_028565595.1 Duopalatinus emarginatus | reverse complement strand
GTTAGGGGGGTTATATTGAGGTGGGGTTTATAGTAAGGGGGGTTATTGTGAGGGGGGTTTATAGTGATGGGTGTTATTGTGAGGGGGGTTTATAGTGATGGGTGTTATAGTGAGGGCGGTTATAGTAAGGGGGGTTTATAGTGATGGGGGTTATAGTGAGGTGGGGTTTATAGTCGCGGGCTTGTTACAGTGAGGGAGTTTTATAGTGAGGGGAGGTATAGTGAAAGGGGTTATAGTGAGGAGGGTTATAGTTAGAGGGGGTTATAGTGAGGGGGTTTATAGTTAGGAAGGTTTTAGTGAGGGGGGGTTATAGTAAAGGGGGGTTATAGTGAGGGGGGTTTATAATGAGGGGGGTTAACAGTGAGGGGGTTAATAGTGAGGGGGTTATACTGAGAGGCTTGTTTTAGTGGGGGGTGTATAGTGAGGGGGTTTATAGTGAGGGGGGTTATAGTGGGGGGTGTATAGTGAGGGGCTTCTTATAGTGGTTATAGTCAGATTGGAGATTTTTCAAATCCTTTTTCTTTTGCCTTTTTATCAGTAATTATTTTTTGCATTTTGCTGTTTTTTTATAGAAACTGAACTATTTGAGAGAAGTTTGCGTTCCAGTGGTTTGTTTATGGAAACAGATCAGGAATTCCAGTCGGAGAGGCCGCTGTGCATCCAGTGTGACGGTGAAGCAGAAAACGTGGAAGATTAAATCAGATTTAGGTAAATTACTGCCATGTGCCTTCACTAATGCATCACAAGCACTGCGGAGAACATTCAAAACAACGGCATGATGGACTTCAGCTAAACGTCAGTTCAGGATCCAGTGCTTTATCAACCTCTAATGATTTTAAAGTTTAAAGTACGAAGCCATGCTTAAATGATTCTTTAGTTAAAGGACACCCAGAAGCTCATCAACCTTCAATCACAACACAGTTTGATATAAAAGTCTCCAATGTAAATATGTATAGAAACGTAATGGTGATGTCCTCATCTCTGTCATGATTTACTTACTTCATGCTTTACCTCAACTTATTATATTAACCTTATTAAAGGCTGTGCATGAAGTCTTTCTGAGGACTACTTGTAAATATTAGGCCCTCAAAATAGCTCTAAATAGTGCATGGAGGTAGATCTGGCACAGTTTTACAGTCAGGTCAGTGTATTTCCGAGTCAGGTCGAGAACATGGAACCCGTGAAAACCTTGTTCTGTAAAAGTCCTGAAACATTAAAGTGAAGTTAACATTCATTCATTTGTAAAATAGGAGTAAAGATCCTCAGGCACAGGCATAAAGCAACACTGGAGGGGCTCGGAAACAGAAACGTTGATACTGCTACGTGCAAAATATGTGTAGTCTGATGAAGATACTAGACACTACATAGACGTTTACAGCATTTGGCAGACGCTCTTATCCAGAGCGACTTACAAGGTTACTGATATTACAGGTAGGCCAATATAGTGTTAGAAGTCATGCCCAAGGACCCTTATTGGTTTAGCCCAGAGCATGAATCAAACCCAGGTCTCTCACATGGGAGCCAATGATGTTACCACTGTACCACAAACCTATAAAACATTAAGATCACCTCCATCAACAGATCCGACCCATTGAGGCACCGACTCCACAACACCTCTGAAGGTGTCCTGTGGTATCTGTGACCAAGACGTCAGCAGCACATTCTTCTGTAGAAATCGGCTCCGACAGGCTACCACACCAGTAGATCTTGGGCACCCGTGATCCTTTGACTGGTTCACCAGTTGTCCCTCTTCTGAGACATTACCCATAAGACCTGCTGTGTGGTACAGTGGTAACATCATTGGCTCCCATTCAAGCGACTTGGGTTTGATTCCTGGTCTGGGCTGCCAGTCTGAGGTACACCAGTAAGGGTCCTTGGGCAAGACGCCGAACACTACATTGGCCTACTGGTAATAGCAGTAACCTATTGCTCTGTATTAGAGCGAATGCCATAAATGAGATGACCTGACCCAGTAGTCTAGACATCACAATTTGGTTAATGTTATGGTTGATTGATTTCGTATATATTTGTACTTCAGTGTCCCTGCCTGGGGCTCTATAACGTTAGACTTTTAGTGAACTGTTACAGGGTGATTCATGCCCAGTTGTTGGCGCCCCGTGTGAGGTTGTTTTTTTTTGCCTACATAGAAAAACTGAAGACTGAGACCGTGGGTACAAATCCTTCATATAGGAGTCGTACAATTTGTGATTGTGTTCGTCTAGGACATGTGATATCTTAATGGATCTTCACAGGGTTATCCAGGAGTGCACAAGGTTAGAAAAGTTTTTTAGTGAAAACAGCTTTTCAAAATATTTCATCTGTGATTTTACAGGAATTATTTTTCAGCTGTCATGCTTTCACTGAAGCGAGGTATGAGTCAGACATGCTGGGTAATGACTCTAAATGGGTTTAGAAAATGGTGGAAGTGGTTGGATTTAGCTGCACCATTAGGTTCTTTCAGGAAAGGAAGAGCATTTAGAGCATTTCTTCACCTTAAAGCTACTGGAAACGTCACTGTTCATCCAACAAAGACTTCCTCCCTCAGCTGAACATTGTGTGTGATTTGTGTTTCAGCACAGCGAGTACAAGAATCCTGAATGTCTGGATGTCTTCCATGATCCAGGTTCTAATTCTGAGCTGGAATATAGGATGCCATGGACCTGATCAAATGACCTGATTGGATTCAAGTCTGCTGGATTTTGAATATCTACACACATATGGTTGGCACATATTAGACAGCAAATAGACAGTCAGGTCTTAAAGTTGATGTTTTGGGAGCAGGAAAAATGGGCAAGTGTAAGAACCTGAGTGACTTCGGACAAGGAACAAACTAGACGACTGGTCTTGTGGTGTGTGCTCCAGTATGACGTGGTCCAAGCAAGGACAACCGGTGAATCAGTGACAGGGTCATGAGAGACCAAGACTCTGTGTGTGGGGGTGACGGCTAGACTGTCATACACAGACGAATCTGTTGCTAATGTCTTGATGCCACAGCAAACCTCCGAGTCCATGCAGGATGGGTCAGAGCTGTTGTTAATGTTAAGGCTGATTGGTAACAAAGAAATTCAAAGTCATCTGGATGTGTATTACTGAGACTGAGGCGTGTACTGTACTGATAATGATGTCATTTACACACATCGCATACACACGACCTTTACGGAGCCAGGCCGTGCTCTAGGGCCACAGAGCTGCCCGGGTTTAACTCTTCATCTCCCAGAAATCGAGTCCTGACTCCTGTCTTTCACAACGACACAACCGCCTCACTGTGCTTACTCTGTGATTCCTAGCAGTGACTGAAGATGAGTAACAGAGTAGTAAGTCAAGGCCTGGATCTGAACTGGACTGATGTGGGTGATGTGGAGAAAATACCTCACAAGAAAATAAATAAGTAAACAAAGAGGAATGAGAACCAGAGTGCCTCAGCCTACATGTCTCTGAAGAGCAGGATGTAAAATTAGCACATGCACGCTCACGTCTCGGGGGCGAATCAAACACAACTTATCTGTAATAATGTTTCTGTGCAGTCTGGGCTTTCTGGTCTGGAGAACAGAGACGTCCACATTACACACACACACAGCAAATATGGCTGCCAAATAAACAACACGCCTCTGCCGTTACCGAGTCCTGAGTCACTTATTTTTCCATTTCAGCTTTTGTTTTTAAAAATAGATGCCTTATTTATGTATTATTCATTACACGGGCGACAAGGAAACAAACCAGACGTATTCACGTCTAAATACGGCGTCTGGTTCTTCCCTCTTTTAAGACTGACAAAGTGCTTCAAAGGTTCAATTCAACTGGGACTGAACTATATTGGAATTACACTACCCCCCCCCCTCCCCCCTTCCACACACACAGCAGGGACAGATAAGAGGTGATAAAGGAAATAATCCACTCCTGTCCTTATGTAAAATACATAAATACAGAGAAATACAGAGTCCCTAACTTGTGATAATCAATAGTCAGAAAACGTTTCATTTTTTTATAAATTTACGAAATACAGATTAAAAGACCCTGCCCTTGTTTAGCCACGCCCTTGTTTAGCCACACCCTTGTTTAACCCCACCTTTGTTTAGCCCCACCCTTGTTTAGCCATGCTGTTCAGAAACTGTCGTAGGCATCATGTGTGTGTGAGACGTATGTGGTGGACAACAACGCTAGCAGATGCACTGATGGTAGGCGTGTGAATCTCTCTGTGACCAGTGATTCAGTTTGATTCTGATTTTTGGGGCGACGATTCGATTCAGAATCGATTCTCCATTCAGGAACGATTTTTAATTTAAAATGTTTATAAATTTAGTTTCAATTCTGTAGCTGACGTGATGAAACGACAACATAAACAAATAGAACATTTATTTAAAACAATACTTTTAGGTTCCTTACTGTATCAAATCTTTTACATCATTTTATATTTATACCAAAAACAGGATTGTGATCAAATTCTGTCATTTAAATGACCAGTATTAGGTTTACATAGCTGTCTGGATTTTTCTTAAATAAAAAAATCTATCAATGAACAAATAACTCCAAATATATGAATATAAAATAAATATATAAATAAACACAGACTTCAGTCTACCACAGTGTATTAAACCTTTAACTGTAAATAAAACACAGACTTTACAGTCATAGTGCATTACTGTGTTTATATTCTGTATCATTGTGTCTGAATGACTCCATGCTAACGGCCTCATTCAATGTACGGTGGCCTAGTGGACATGTAATGTGATGTGCAATCCGCTCAGGTGTCGGAGTGGCAAAAAAATAAAACTTGAACGCATTTTAAAATCGATTGTTGGGCATTTTAAATCGCTTCAGAATCACCAGGATGAGGAATCACGATTCTTTAAAGAATCATTTTTTCAGCACACAAAAATGAAAAAAGGGGTGTGTTTAATTTCCTTACGATATCCAGTCACACCCACTGTCAGTGCAGATCCTCATCATCATATTCAGAAATATCATCGGAATCTGAAAGATCCAGCATTGGGAAATTCCCAGTCCAAGTCGGTCATTATGATGTTCTACCACAGCGTTGTTCACTGTTTTCCACCAGTGATGTCATCATGCAGCGTCAGGAATTTCAGTAGCGAGTTTTTCTGTCCATTTTAAAGCAAATTAAGCTGGAAATTTCATTTTAATGATGGTTTGTATATTTCAGTATCTAAAACAATGTGAAATCACCAGGGGGTTCATTAGGTGGTGCTTTGCCTTGAAGGGAAATGAATGAACATTGCATTGGTTACAGTAATGCATCATTACTGCATCACGTCAAAGAATCTGAAACCAGTCACATTTGATTTGAACTCATGTCACTGTTTTAATAAGCTGTACAAACACAGATATGCTCTGCTAAGATAAACACTGTACATGTTACTACCGTTAGCTGGAATGAGACTCTAGTGCAAATCTACATCTGAGGTAGTATCACTTCCTCCTCATGTTTCTACTCAAGGTCATCATCCAACTAGCATGTTCACATTATGAAAAACACACGTTTCAGTGTTTGTGTACATTCATTTGTGGATCCTTTCCAACCCACAAACTGTGAACTAACACAACCCAATCTTGTGTTTCGTGTCGTTTTGCCTCGATAAGAAAACATGAGATTCAACAAGCCGGTCAGATTTGGCTCCCTTTGTGACGTCACACAGAATCATTAGAATAACACAGAGATAGATTTGTGAAGGGGCACCACTACTTCGCGCACGCACCAGAACCGCTAGCAAAGTGCTAAGCATGGGGGAAACGCTCTGTTGTTGGCTGTACAGACCAGCACACACTTACATCAGCAAAACCCCGTCAGTGTGTTCTTCAAACTTTGTGTCTGACTGTTTTTAAAGGAGTAGAAAAGTGCTAATTAAATATAAAGGCGACTACATGAACCACTCATTGACTACTGCGCTTGCACACAGAAGAATCTGACCTTTACATTTAACTTATAAACGCAGTAAAACACACACACTAGGGGGCAGTGGGCAACCCTACCGCATCACCCAGGGAGCAGTTGGGGGTTAGGTGACTTGCTCGAGGACAATTTATCGTGTCTTGGTGGTCCTGGGGATCTTCTGACTGCAAGGTTGGTTCCTTAACCACAAGCACATGACTGCTGTATAGTGGTTTATTATCCAGAAAAACAAGCCTCCTCCGATATGGTGGATGCCTCAACAAACGCCCCCTCACATCTATGTAATATGTCTCCAGGCAGGTTCTACAGATGTCAGAGAACTGTCAGAGAACATTCAGATTTTCTTGTTGCTTTGTGAATCATTTGTTAGTCAATGAGGGTGGTGTTCTAAACAAAGATCAGATGTCAACATTTCTACCATATCCTCAAAGAAAGAAATCTCTAAGTAATCTAGACAGTTTTGCGAAATTTAGCTATGTCTATTTTCAATTATTAGCACACATGAATTACTTAAATTACTTAATTAAATTGATGTTCAGATTTGGCAACCTTCTCTCTACGTCAATTGGGGCTCTCATTAGAATAACCGCCCCCTTTTATCCAAATAGCTCCACCTATGGCTTCAGAGAGCCCCACGAAGGGGCCAGTGAAGAGCTACACATGAGGAACTGCTCCATTGTTGGCTGTACAGACCAGCACACATCGCTGCATTGGCTCCTATCAGTGTTCTGAAAACCTGTGTGTCTGACTGTTAACACCCACATCAGGGGAAAAGGGTTGGTCAGCTTCAGCAAAACAACCATCAACATCATCATAATCCGAATTGTGCTTCTGTTACAATTTTTTAAAATACATCCACATCATTGAGAAGTGATGTTCCTGATTGGTCAACACACTGTTCCATTACACTTTCAGATGAGTTCTCTGTGTAGCAGTCACAAACCAGCGGTTCCCAGCCTGGAGGTCAGAGTTCATTGCAGGCGGACGTCTCAGCGGTCTTGAACATCAGGATGGAGTTGAAGATCTTGAGAGCAGGGCCGAGTTTTATGCTCAGGATCTTCACAAGATCAGTCTGGGTGAGCAGCAGGAACGCCTCACCATCGATTTGCTGGAAGGAACCAACATAATCACTAGTCACATGTCTGTGAAGGTTAAGGAACCAGCCCAAGCTCATTCATGAAGACTTGTCAGTGACCATCTGCAATGCTTTAGAGGTATCAAGGAACAATGAGCCTTTAATTCAACTTCAAACTTTAATTTAACTTCAAACCAGGAAACAAACACAGACACTCATTCATCAGAAGCACTTAATAATCACAGTGAGGAACTTAAACCAAGATTTATCAAGTTGTCAGACTAAACAAGCTTTAAAGAACTAAAGGGTTCTTCGCTTCTTAAAAGAAGAAAACCTACAGTTGTTCTACACAGAACGCTTAGGAGTTATTGGGATAGTTATGGGTTCCTAGCTTCTATAAGGGGTTCTATATGGTCCCCATAGTATTAGTGTAGTGTTCCACCTAGAGTTCGATCTCTAAATAACAGGGCAGATGTTTTTCGGTTGCACCACTCAGGAACCAACCAATGGATTTCCCAAGAATGACCTTCTTAGTGGAGTTATACTGATAGATAGGGTCATTATGTTCTAAGGTCTTCAAAGAACTTTTAAAGGTTTTCAAGATGAAGATACTTCTTTATGATAGAAGGTCTGGAAATCTTTTCTTTTATTTGCACAAACCTTCAAGTGTCAGATTTCAAAACCAGATTTAAGAGCTTTTTCCACAGCAGGCTGTTATTTTGTTTGAGTGTTTGAGAATGAAATGGAAGTCAAGCACATAATAATCATGGTACTGGATGACGTGCAAATCATTACCTCGTCCCTGAAAGTGTGTACCTGCTCCTTACATCCCGGAAGGCCCTGAATGAACTCGACCACCTAGGAAAAAGTCACAAAGAGCTGCAGGTGACTACGGACTTATATCACGACTGGAACGAGTGGCATGTGTCAGTCAACCATGTTTATGGATAAATAGTTATACAATTCTCTGAAACATTAGCAGGTTCTCAGCTTCCTAAACGGTGTTTACCCCAATCAAAGAGAAGAACCCTGATCCAGAGTTCTGCATAGAACCCTGTGAACAGTTAGAAGTTTCTGAAAGTGGTTCTACGTGTCCAACTCTCTGAGAGAATAGAACCTCTGTTATGAAGTTTCACATGCTCCTCTGAGAAGCCTCAAAGCTTCCTTAAGCTCTCTGTTGTGGAGTTTCATGTAGAACCCTCAAGGCTTTATTGGGTAATTCAGGGTTCTAAGGTTCCCAAAATGGGTTCTACTGGGAAATCAAGCCACTCATTGACCACTGTGCTTGTAAACACAGAGGAATTTGACCTCTGCATTTAACCCATCTGTGCAGGCAACCCTATCCATGGTGCCGGGGAGGCAGTTGGGGGTCATGTGACTTGCTCAAGGGCTCCTCAGTCATGTCTTGTCAGTACAGTGGATTAACCTGGCAACCTTACGACTGGAAGCACAAGCCCATGGCTGCCTTCTTCAAATGTTTTTAAAACAGGTACTTAGCTTCTCAGAAGGGTTCATGGAGAACATAGATATCTTTATAGGAAAGGAAACCAGATGATCATAGGTATGATCCACTGTTCTCAGACTTCTACAACCTGGATTTCTCAATACAACCTTGGAACAACCATTTCACAACACTGGAATCCTTCGATTATTATAGTAAAGCATGTTAAAACCTGATGCTCTCATCTGACCTGCTCCACACTCCAGGTGGCCACCTTGCTGGCTGTGATCCCTGCTACTGATGGGAGGAGTTTACTGTGTTGGTCCCAGCACTGAGGCATGCTGGGAGAAGGGACAGAGCAGGGCATGAATACAGACTGATGCAGGGCCTGCTGCAGAGTCAGCTCTGAAAGAGAAAAAGAGAGAGAGAGAGAGAGAGAGAGAGGAAGATAGAGAGATTATAATTTAATGTATATCAGCGCTGAGGGAAATTAAAACTTTATAACCGGTGTAGGTTCAGTTCTGAAATCTGATTGGCTGAGATGTATTTAAAACTGTAAACCCATCAATATTCTAACCCATGTGACCACATCACGTCTGAACCTCTACTGTCCATGGTAGGCACTAATCTTTGGTTGCTAAGCAACATAAAACCTAAAGTTACTGTTAACCAGCTACACCAAGCAGCAGAAGATATTATATTTATAATTAACATCTACATATCATTAACACCACCTGCCTAGACAGCCATGGCTTCTCAAAGGCATGGACTCCACTTGTCTGTGGGATCGGACCAGACAGTCTAGCCTGAGACTTTGTCTTCCTGGGTCACTGGTTGTCCTTCCTTGGACCACTTTTGGTATTAACCACAGTGTACTGGGACACACCCCGGAAGTCCTGCTGGTCTGGAGATGTCCTGGTGATGTTGTCTAGACATCACACCTTGTCGGATGGAGATGATTTGAACCAGTCGTCTAGACATCGTACATTGTCGGATGAAGACGATCTGACCCGGTCGTCTAGACATCACACCTTGTCGGATGGAGATGATCTGACGCAGTCGTCTAGACATCACAACTTGTCGGATGGAGATGATCTGACCCAGTTGTCTAGACATCACACCTTGTCAGATGGAGATGATCTGACCCAGTCGTATAGCTTCACACCTTATCAGAAGACGAAATGACCCAGTCGTCTAGACATCACAATTTGTCGCTCACATGTACTTGCCTGTTCTTCCTGCTTCCAACACGTCACTTGTCGTCTAATATCACAGCCCTTGTCAGGTGTCATTCATGTGACCTGTCAGTGTGTTTCTTCTTTTAATGTTATATCTGGTGCGCACTGCTGGTTTGTTTACGGCTCACAAAACTGAATTTAGAGTCAATTTCTCTGTCATGAAATCATCTAAACCTAATCAGACACGTAGCTGAAGTGAGACTCTACACAGCTCTTGAAGCTCGAGGCCCATCGGGTCTGTTTTTCATTAAAATCATCAAGTCATCATCGTGTCTTTAATTAGCAACAGCGCGGCAGCCCGGTCCACCGAGGCCGAGCTGACGGTCCCGCACGTCGCGGCTCGTCTCCGAGTTCAGATTCGTCTCGTCTTCGAGTTCAGATTTTTAAATACTGTTTGTCTCACCAGGTTTCTCACTCCGTCTGTGAGATCTCGCATACTCGCTAATGAATTCAGGGCTTTATAAAACGTGTCAATTTTCACGCTCATGTTCCTTTAACGCACAAGGAAGTTCAGTGATATGACAGGAAACAGGTCTAGACGTGTGTAGTGAAGCCATTTCTCCGGTAATGGGGGGATTTAGAGCTGCTTTACAGGTCGAGCCGGTCGAGTGCCAGAGCTGTCAGTCTCTATTAGTGGATTTATGAAAGCAATTCCGTCGTGTCATGTCCACTGTGTTGAACTGTACAGAAGATGAAGCGCTTTATTAACCCGACGCGGCGACGGAGCAGTCGGTTCGAACGTGTAGCCGAGCGGGAGAAGCTCTCTGTACTACACGCCACAGCACAGACACCTGGATCGACACCACAAATTCACCTCAATTCACAAATGTATAATACAGTCACCCTTCCAGTCTTACTGTTTCCACGGCAACAGTGTTACAGCATCACAATTTTACATGGATTTAGAAACAACACATCTGGTAAAAACTCGTACAGACAAACCTATCCAAAATACACAGCCTGTTGTTGGGTTTGTTTAGCTGCCATTCGACTGAACCCCTGGGACACCTCCAGACGTCTCTGACGGCTGAACACTATGTGTGATGAGTTCCACCAGTTCATGCCCTGTATTATACACCAGATTATGATTAGAGGTTGTCTCTCCACAACCTTCTGGGGTCCAATGTCCTGTGGGGGACCTTGTAAGTATTAGACTGGTGTACCAGTTTTTTTGTGCTGAATAAATATGAAGAGGTCTAAATGTTACCAAGCACTGACACTGGAGACTCCTTCCATATGTGTTCCATAACTAACGCCTACTCAAGCTATGAAAATGTCACCATATCCACTTTTTTTTTTTATCTTCTTATCGAGATCATCTGCTGTAGGAGTCGCCGTGAACGAGCCGTTACCATAGCAACGATAACAAATTAGACCGTGTCAGTTGATGATGCCTAGGCAGGTGATTACTAACATTAAATATAAATGTGTAAATAGTAAATCAGACGCATGTCAGGACACAGATACACATGCTGTGTGTGTGTGTGTGTGTGTGTGTGTTAAATGCAGTCAGTAGTACAGTGTGTTATGGATGGCGTGTGTCTTTTCATGCCTCTGATTCAGTCTGGGAGTCACCGCTGTGATCAGAGAAGCGTTCAATACAAGCAGAATGTAAACTTACTGTGTGTGTGTGTGTGTGTGTGTGTGTGTGTCTGTGTGTGTGTGTGTGTGTGTGTTTTGGACCGTTCAGCTTAACAATAACACCACAAACTCACTGCCAGGTGAAGGGAATAAGACTGATTATCTCATTACAGCAAGTAAACAGTAAGTGCAAGTGAAAGCGAACTATTTGCCTACTGTGCTAGCACACAGAGGAATGTGACCTCTGTATTTAACCCATTTAACTCATATACACACCAGTGAACACTAGGGGGCAGTGTACACACTTGCCCGGAGCAGGGGGCAGCCCCAAACCATGGCGCCCGGGGAGCAGTTGGGGGGTTAGGTGCCTTGGTCAAGAGCACCTCAGTGGTGTCTTGCCCTGTGTGTGGATTGAATCCGGAACCTTCCGGTCACGAGACTGGTTCCCTAACCACAAGGCCACAGCAGCCCTTCTTAAAGCTGGTGTGTTAAAAGCAGGAAAAATGGCCAAGAGTGATTGTGATGTCAGATCATTGCCAAGACAACATGTCTTATGGGGTGTGTCCAAGTATACAGTGGTTAATACCTACCAAAAGTGGTCCAGAGCAGGACAACCAGTGACCCAGTGGCAGGGTCATTGGAGATCAAGACTCACTGCGGGAAGGACGTCTGGGGCCTGTCTGGTCCAATCCCACAGAAGGATCTGTGGATAACATTTGAACATCTGAGTCCTGAAACCACAGAACAGAGGCTCTTCACAGGTCTTGTGGAGCTCTGATTGGTCAGGACTGTTTAGGTTTTGGTGTTAATCTTATGGCTGTGTTACGGTGTAATTCTAGCCACTTTCAATAATTCCTCAGCTGTCCCTCTTATCCATGAATGGTCCTTCTACGGAGAAACCTACAGCCAAGTCTTGATTCCTCAATAAACCTTTGAGGAACTCTATTTTAAAGACGTGTATGTAGTAACTGGGCTAAAACAAATTCAGCATCTGGACTCCTATTTAAAACTGTAGGAGATCATGGAGCCCTAAATGAGCTGATATGTGCTGTAGACACCACAGTAACAACGTCTCACTCCATGGTCTCGTTAAAAGCGTTTGCTTGTTCCAGGAGACTGAACTTCTGACTAGTGTACTGTCCACTTCCCTTCATCCAGACTGTCCAGGGAGATGGACACAAGGAACATTTCAGTTTTAACTCCGGCGCTCTGCTGCTAGAGTTTAATGAGCTACGGCCTTGTGAGCCGTGACGTGAATATGACCTTCAGGCTCATTAACGGCTGGCGTCCGAACCTCAGAAGACACGAGGAAACAGCTACAGAGACGGAAAGGACAGAATGTGGAAAAGAAAACGTCATGGAAGAAATACAAAGGCATACCGAATAGTCCAGCTGTTAGAATGGCATGCCAGTAATGTGTGTGTGTGTGTGTGTGTGTGTGTGTGTGTGTGTAATAAAAGAATAATCTTCCAGTTTCTTCTAGTGTGTTCAACATCAAGTTGTCCAGCATCACACAGCTGGATGTGTCTTAAAGTTAGAGTGTGTTAGCATCACACTCCTGACTGAGGGAAGAACCACCATCATCACCATCATCACTACAGTCACTTCCACCATAACCACCATCACCATCATCTTCACCATCACCATCATCTCTACAGTCACTTCCACCATAACCACCATCATCACTACAGTCACTTCCACCATAACCACCATCACCATCATCTTCACCATCACCATCATCACTACAGTCACTTCCACTATAACCACTACAGTCACTACCACCATAACCACCATCACCATCACCACTACAGTCACTTCCACCATATCCACCATCACCATCATCTTCACCATCACCATCATCACTACAGTCACTTCCACCATAACCACCATCATCACTACAGTCACTTCCACCATCACCATCACCACTACAGTCACTTCCACCATAACCACCATCACCATCACTACTACAGTCACTTCTACAATAACCACTATCACCGTTACAGTCACTTCTACCATAACCACCATCACCATCTTTACTACAGTCACTTCCACCATAACCACCATCACCATCACTACTACAGTCACTTCTACAATAACCACTATCACCATTACAGTCTCTTCTACCATAACCACCATCACCATCACCACTACAGTCACTTCCACCATAACCACCATCACCATCTTTACTACAGTCACTTCCACCATAACCACCATCACCACTACAGTCACTTCTACCCTAATCACCATCACCACTACAGTCACTTCCATCATAACCACCATCACCATCTTTACTACAGTCACTTCCACCATAACCACCATCACCATCACCACTACAGTCACTTCCACCATCACCATCACCACTACAGTCACTTCCACCATAACCACCATCACCATCACCACTACAGTCACTTCCACCATAACCATCATCACCATCACCACTACAGTCACTTCTACCATATCCACCATCACCATCTTTACTACAGTCACTTCCACAATAACCACTATCACCATTACAGTCACTTCCACAATAACCACCATCACCATCACCACTACAGTCACTTCTACCCTAATCACCATCACCACTACAATCACTTCCATCATAACCACCATCACCATCACCATCTTTACTATAGTCACTTCCACCATAACCACCATCACCACTACAGTCACTTCTACTTTAACCACCATCACAGTCAATTTTACTATAACCACCATCACCATCACTACAGTCACTTCCATCATAACCACCATCACCATTACAGTCACTTCCACCATAACCACCATCACCATCACCACTACAGTCACTTCTACCATAACCATCATCACCAGTATCATAACAGTCACTTCCACCATAACCACCATCACCATCATCACTACAATCAATACAGTCAGAAACATTATTTCCACCACCACCGTCAGCATCCCTATCACATTTACCACTATTACCATCACTATAATCACCACCACCATCATCATCACCATTTTTACAACCTTCATCACCACGACCGTCATCGTCATTATCATCTCCATCATCATCTGTTCATTGTTACCTTTTGTCTCTGGGACAGACGACTCCTCGCTCTCCACTTCCTCTTCCTGTATCGGCTTCTCTACTTTTTTCACCTTACATGGTCGTCCAACCCTGAGAGACGACACAGTGACTCATTAGTGACATCAGTGACAGAAAGGAAGGTGACGGTGACATGATTTCACATCTGGAGTCCTGATAATATGAGTTATAAACAAAATCTTTCGCTGACTTACTGTTTAATCTAATCACAGTAAAATATAATAAATACAAAATAATATAATACAGAATTAAATAATAAATAGAGATATAATAAAATAAAATAATATAATAAGATGCTTTTATTTTGCACTTCAAAAAAAAAAGGCCATAAATGAGAGAATAAGAAATCACAGAGCCTCTGACAGCCAGATGGCATGCTGCACATCTGTTCTTTCCAGCTGTGATTAATCTGAAGCTTCGGCTTCTCTCTATAAAACCATTCCCATGTGGGATTTATACGTCTCTCCTACTCCGCTCGGCAGTAAAATGCCAGCACTGTGACGTGACCGACACTAATCCTTATCTGAAAGTAAATATTCCTGATGTGTTTACGGCTTCTTTTAGGATGAACGGCTAAAACCCGGAGAATAATGACGACCCGGAATCGTGAGTCCACCGCAGGATGGGATGTTTTATTTCGAATAGAAAGGAGACGGGGTCTGTGAAGGGGTCATGCTTTCGGTTAAATGGGCGCTGAGAGGAGGAGGTGTGTGGATGGTGGATCTACAGGAACATTTCAGGCTGAAGGTGAAACTGAGACCTGGAAACTGATGAATATGTTACAGATATGAAGCTGATGGCGGATTTGAACCATGACATCACAATCATACAGACTATTGAAGCCACTTCTCAGTGATCCAGAATAAATATGAACTGTACCACCCTCCAAGAACTTCACGATCTGGCCACTTAGAGATGGAGTCTACCAACACTTGGTAGGTCCTCCACAGGGCATGGACTCCATGAGCTTGTGGAAATATTCTGTAGGTAATAAACACCAGACTTCCTCCAGAACACTCCACAATTCTGTTACATTCCCAGGTGTAGGATTTCCATAGGTGTTCCACAGCGCATTCCACAGCAATCCCAGATGTGATCAATAACGTTAAGATCTGGTGACCCCAAACTCAGATGAGTGTTCCCCTAACCCAGTGGTTCTCAACCGGTGGGGGTTGGGAGGGGGTGTGAGTGTGTGAGTAGGCAAGGATGAGGGGAAAAAATCAGAAGAAAATAATTTTTAAAAAATCACGAAAATTCCCATGTCGAAAGTGTAAGTGGGTGGACTACTACAACACGATAATAAATGGCCACAGGAAGTGATGAAGAGTGCATGAGATCCGTGTGTGTGTGTCGTGTGTAGGTGTGTTAATGGTATGGTCGGGTGAGCTGTTTAATGTTCAGTAAAAGTCCTGTTGTCTGCACGTCCTTCACCTCAAGGTTATTACAATAAATCAAACATACAGTTTCACTTCAAATTTACCAATACAGTATCTGCTGGGCTAGCCTATTATATAAGTGCCCGCACATGCGTTCAGCTTCATTCATTAGGCAATAATAGTAATAATAATAATTATAATAAAGCATAAATTCATATCAGAGGTTTAGTGTCAATTCCCAGTTATAACAATAGCCTAGTAATAGTAATAGGTCTACTGATAATAATAATAATAATAATGTCTGCAAGTTCACATTAGAAGTCTGATGCTACTGGCAGTTATAACAACAGCCTAGTAATGATGATGGGCCTACCTACCGCTACTGATAATAACAATAATAATAATAATAATAATAATAATAATAATAATAATAATAATAATAATAGTGTGGACCTAAAAATAGTCTATCTTTCTATCTATCT
>JAOVVF010000025.1:818431-835952 GCA_028565595.1 Duopalatinus emarginatus | reverse complement strand
CAGTGCTATTAATCTGGTAATGCTGTGGTGCTCGTGAGGTGCAGAATGATTCATTTAACCGATTCGAGTCATTCAGTCATTCGATTCCTTTGATACCCGATTCAGTAAATACAAGAAAGAGTCAAATGAGTCATTATAGAAAAAAATAATGTTTCTAGCCATTAAAACCATTATTATTATTATTATTATTATTATTATTATTATTATTATTATTATTATTATTTACTTGAGATACAGCTTGTAATTTAAAAATATAAAATAATTAAACATTAAAATGAATAAATAGAGTGAGTAAAAATATACAAAAATGTTTTATAAACTAAAATGTTTTATATAAAGGGCATTGACTTAGAAATGCAGACATTCTAACGGTCACTACACTCAATTTGTATGAGAAGTTAACGATGCTCAGATGAAGGGGCATGATTTTTAAAGGTATAAACAAAAAACAGTTATTTTTATTTGTAATCAGGTAAAAGTACAAATTTAATGAAATGATGCATAAGTATAGTAATAAAACTGTTTCTATAGCTACACAAACCATGTCGAAAATTACTGCTAACATTAATAATCAGTTATTCAACACTGGCTTAATTATTTGGAATAATTAACTATGTTAGCAATTGATGAGCCGTCAAATTATTATTATTTTAAAAATCACTGCAACCTGGTGGACAAGTGTGGTATTACAAAAAAAAAAAACTGGTGTTTTTTTAGGCAGCTAAAATTCAATGGAGTGCAGATTAAAAGATGGACATGACGTTGGATATTTGGCTGATTTGATTCAGGTCCACTTTCTTCTACTGCATACGTTTCTTTGGTGTTTCTTCAGAGCATCAAGTGGTGAGATAGGAGACGTGTGTGTGTGTGTGTGTGTGTGTGTATCTAAGCAGCAGGACAGGTTAGAGGTTGGACTCCTTTGAGCTCCAGTGCTTTGTTGAGCTGAACTTCCAGAGCTTTTCCTGCTTTAATGAGTTTTATGTTCCTCATGCAGCCTTTAAAGGAAGTGCTGATGGTCAGACCAAACTGCTTCAGGCCCTCTGTAACACACACAGGGAGAGAGATATACAAACGTAGCATTAGTTTTGTTCTATTTCATTAAGAATTCACTAATAGAGTAATAAACACACGTCTGTTTCTGTATGTTATTTGTATCATTTCTATCTAAGAATGTAAAATATGCAGTTGTTAAGAAATTCCAGCAGCAGAACAAGATGGCCGCCGCTTCCCAATGACAAAGCAAAACGGGTCGCCGCCAGTTCATCATAGTCCACCCGTTCTCAGTCTCACAGGTTTTAGTACACATTTCCTACCTGTATTATGCTAATTAGCCACACCTACCTTGTGATGTCCAGCTCCTGATATCAGCCCATATAACTCACTGAATGTAAATTATTTAGATTTCTGTGCAAATTATTACCAAGCCTTCGTTCTCTGATTGCTAATCTGTTTCCTGGAATTTGTCTGTTTTTTACTTCACCTCTGGTTTAGCACTCTAACATCCTGTTTGCTAATCACCTGACATTGTGTCCCTGCTCTTGGACACAGATTTTTTTATTGTGTTTTGGATTTGTTTGCGTTTGAACTCTTATTAATAAAATACCTGCAGTTGTGTCCACCTCTGTCTCCATGAATGTTCTCTACACACTACGTAACAGGAGCCAATGCATATCGGCTGAGTTATCAGTTATTTCTGAACCAAAATTATACATAAACTAAAGCTGTTATTAATGTCACAAATTCCTGTTGCCATGGTGACAAGCTCCATGTGGTTTGTTCTAGTGTGTTGTCTGACTGTGTCCACCTGTTTCGTGTTGGTTCTAGACTAGTTTTTGCCTCTCTCTGTTTTCTACCCAAGTGCCTTCATTTCTTCTTGCCTCGTTCTGACTCTTCTGAATGGTTATGTTAGCTGATTGTGCTGGCATAACATTATATTGCTATAGTGATGGTTTAATTGACACACCGGGGTATCCGCCCACGTAGATAGGGTCATTGGTGTCAGCGGAGGCGGAGCTAGCATCTGGACTGGCTGCTTCCGTTTTTTTGCCATCCACAATCAGCTCGAGGCGGTGCTTCAGTTTATGGGCGGTGACAGAATGCCACTGTCCATCACAAAGCTCCGTCCCCTGTGAGATGGCTGTGACACGCCCCACTCCGTTATCAGCGTGGAAGAAAAGCTGGAGAAAAGAAGAGAAAGATGGAGAGAAAACAATTACCATTTCCCCTCTCATATACCTCACCTTTCCCTGCCTCTTTCACACTTTTCTTCCCATCCCTCTTTTCTGTTACCCCTCCCTCAGTCTCTGTGTTATCCTCAATCCGTTATCCTCTCTCTCTCTCTCTCTCTCTCTCTCACCCCCGTCTCTTACCCTGCCATTGACCAGTTCCACCCCGAGTCCGTCCATTATTTGGCTGCTGATCCCGAGCAGAACTCCAGTGCTGCTGCTGGTACGGAACTCCAGCTCCACTGTCACATCATTCCCGACTCTATAGGTGCTCACTGTAAAACATTATTATGATTTGAGACGCTGTCGTGGCTTTGTAAGGTTGTGTACTATTCTTACACACTCTTAAGTGGTGCAGTGTGTGATGTGGAACACGGCCCTCACTGACCTGCTTGAGCGTATCCTGTGCCGTCGAAGTACGAGCCGCTCTGCGTTTTAGTAAAACACGTGCCGACACGGTAGCTGGAGCTCGGATTCTCCAGGTCCTGAGGCCCATTTGTCATCCGGAAGTTTCTGATACAGCCATTAATGCTGTACACCACCTAAACACACACACACACACACACACACACACACAATGTGCATGGACGAATGTTAGTAATTCATTCAGTTATATAGATTGCAGAAAGAGTACTGTTCTGTGTGTGTGTGTGTGTGTGTGTGTGTGTGTGTGTGTGTGTGTGTGTACCGGTCCTATGCGCTTGGTGGTGTAGTTTAGAGGAAGACCTCCCACGTACAGCTTCCCCACCACGTCCAGGATGTCGGCTTTCTTCGGGCTCACAGTGTGTTTGATGTAACGGTTGTCTACTGTCAGGATGCCTCTTTGTTTATCTCTACGAATTTTAATCTACACACACACACACACACACAAATATATAAAAACCTGGTTAAACATCTATGATGAGTTTATAGCCACCAGTTTAGCATGATGCACTGTAATGTATCTCCTCTGAAGATGTCTGTGGCACCAACACATCAGTAACAGATCCTTCTGTGGATCTTCTGTGAGATCAGACCAGACGCTCTAGTCTTCACTCCCACACACATCAGTGAGTCTTGGTCTCTCATGACCCTGTCACTGGTTGTCCCTCCATGGACCATTTATAGAAGGTACTAACCACTGTATACTGGGACACAACCCCCAAGACCTGTTGTTAGACATCACAGCTTGATCCTTGTCAAAGTCACTCAGATGATCCAGCAGCAGGTATTGTTGGGTGTGTCCCAGTATACAGTGGTTAATGCTTGCCAAAAGTGGTCCAAAGCCAGTGGACCAGTGAAAGGGTCATGTGAGACAAACGTTCACTGAAATGCTAGATCGTCTGGTCTGATCCTACAGAAGATCCACAGAAGGACCTTGGTGTCAGATACCACAGAACCATGTCCATGTCTTGGCACGTCAGATCTGACTGGTGCAACTGGAAATACTAGTTAAAGTAAAATGTTTAATGTTAAACCAAACCTTGTGCCAGTGTCCGTCGTTGATGATGCGCGGGACGCTCACAGAAGTGTTCCCGCTGCCGAGGTCATAGCTCAGGTGAGCCATTCCCTCCTTCACCTGCACCGTAGCAAAATCGGCGTGGTTTATTCTGGCCATGTAAAACACCAACCCCGAATCGGCCTCCGTCCTCAGATCGAACTCGATCATCAGGCTTAAACACACATGGAAACAGATTTATGACTTCCAAATGACCAATAACTCGATATTGAATTACAATTTTAATGTTCAGCAACACACACAAAACACTACAGCTTTATCTACACATTCATGTCTATGCAAAATCCAGGTCAAAGTTCTCAGCTTCCTTAAAAACATTCTACCAGGGTGGATCATGACTGGGAAAGGAAACCCTTGATTATAGGGTTCTACACAGAACCCTTAAAGAACTCAATTCATGAGGATTGAACTTTTTATGATGATGATAATAATGATGATGATTAATGTTCACCTGTTTTTCACCTTCCTGTCATCAAACTCGAATGCCATGTGGCTGTTCCTCGAAAGACCAAACTGCTTTGCTAATTCCAGCACTTCAGGCTCCGCCTCTGCCGCACAGGACACCTGCGTGATTGGATAGACAGATTATAAATTGTACGTCAGTTAATTTAGTGTTTAACATACAATTGTTTGTGTGAAAAGTTCTGAACACTTGTGGTGTATCTGTAACACACACATGGATTACAGGTGCTGTACTGCAGTTTGCCTGTAGATGGCGGAAGAGTCAATAACATGAGCACAGATGTCAGTGTTCTACTGTTGACTTCTCTAGATGATGGAAGTTCATTACTTTGGGTTACTTGAACAGTTCTGGATAAAATCTTCAGTTCTCTGTGAGTTGTATATATTTTGATGCATGTGTGTGTGTGTGTGTGTATGCAAATATGTGCGGTAGCATAGCAGTACCGCTGTGTGATGGACATCAACTGGTACAGCAGGAACAGTGATGACATCAGGAGGAGGCGTGACCTAGGAGCAGCAGGGCAAAAGGGTAATGCATATTCATGCAGCAGTTTGCTATACAGTTGGGGTCAAAGGTCTTGGTCCATTTGTTTACATTTTGTCAGTTATTAATGCGCCACAAATATAAACTGGCCATTTTGTCTAGTATAAACAGTGGCCAGTCCAGTGTTGGTTTGCGCAGTAGCTCAGTGACATAACGTATCATGTTACATTGCTTTCTTTTCCATTCCAAAGCTTAACATAAATTTTCATTTACAATCTAAGGGTTTAACAACATTAGTTAAGCTAGCAAGGTGCTTAAAACTACACTGTGGCGGTTAACCTGTTAGCCAGTTAACTTGTATGCAAATGTTACCTCTCTTGTAGAGAAATGTCTCACGTTAAGCAGCTAATCTTTATAAATATACAGCTGGTACATGTAGCCAGCAATATCTGGAGCTACGTTTGCTAGCAAGCTCCTTAATTAACCCTGACCGCTAACCTCTGGCTTTGACTGATTGATCGACCAAACCTTAAAAAGCTCAAAATAGATCTTACAGTAACAAGCATTAACTTTTCTTAATAACTGATGAAATGAAATGCACTTAGACTTTTGGACTGTATAGCAAGAAATAAAGCCAAAGATGCTAAGACACTAATCTACGAAGCTACAGTAAAAAAAAAAGCCAGGAAAAACAGCAAACTAATTTATTTTCACAAGACAAGTCTACGTAATGTGTAACATAATAAGGTAACAACTGCAAAAAAATATTTCTAGCCAACTTTCCTAACTAATGATTTAATGAAAAATAACCTAATCTAGTTAGTTTAACATTCGCAAAGTGTTAGAAAATAAGCTAGCTAATTTTGTTTATAAGATTTTAATATTATTATATTATTTTTGATATAAAGATCTAGTTGCAAGAAAAATAGCTAGCTTCTTAACAAATTATGTTGTACTAATGAACTTGAGTTAATCAATTATTGTTAGATATAAAATGCTTTCAGCAGCAATGCGCTAATCTATCTACTAGATAAATTAGCTAACTAATGATCAATCAAATAAATAACTAGATTTATTAGAAAATCAGATATTATTTATTAGATTTATTAAGTAATTGATATTAAATACTAGATAATTATTTTCAATTTTAAATGTAAGGTCTAATGTAACAAGCTAATGTAGCAAAATAATAGCAAAATATGATATGTAAAAGACCTGTAATAAGATCAGAGTGGGTGTGGCTGTCGTGAGCAGGGAGTAGCTTGTGGGATATGCTCTTTAAGATGATAAACCTGCTAAATGAGGCGGCAAGAGAAGCACAATCAGCATTAGCGTTAGCGCTGTTAGCGTCAGGTCGAGAGGAGGAAAAGGTGAAGAGGTAGCATAGCTTAGCTTTTACTCTCCTCCTCTCTCCATCCATCTCACTCCACTTCTGTCTCACTATCCGTCTCGATAAATAACTCCTGTCATCACCCCATCTTTGAGGCTAATGGCCTGGAAAAGTGCTCCATTTTTATAGCCTTCCACACACACACACACACACACACACACACACACACACACACAGACACTTCTACCCTCAGCAGCTGTTCTCCAACCCACTGGCCACCACCACTTTTTTTTACCCATAATGCATCAGTCAGGACGTACAGTTGAAGGTGGAGGCGGTGGTAATTTGGATGGGCTCACTTCCTGCTTATCTTCTTCCTCTTCTTCCTCCTCTTCTTCTGGAGCTGGAGGTGGTGGAGGAGGTGGGGCTACATCAGGACAGCGTCCAATTTCTGCATTCTCGAAGGCCACCGGTTGGGAGAAGTCCATGGGGCTGCATTTGATTGACAGATTTGCAGAATTACACACAAACTATTAACTGAGAAACAAATCCTAGGAGATAAACCACACACCCCACACACCCACCCCCAGCTTACTACTGAAATGTCAAGTTGCTGCTGGAAAACTTTTCCATGACACTCTGTTTTAGTGCTAAGTTTAGAGCTAACACAGCTAGTTTGCTGTCTGTCTGGGGCACTGGCCTGGTTTGTTAGTTTCCATTGATCGCATTTAATAATTTGCAGAATTCAGACGTGATTGTTTCAAGCTGTCAGTCTTATTTTGTGACATCACAGCCTGACACAATGTTCATTAGAAACCCCGCCCCTCAATACATAAGTGCTGAGAAAATTCTCTTCAGTGTAGCGCCTTGATAATAATCTGTATCTTGTTATTTTAATGTTAAACGTTAGGTAGATTTTAGCATTTAAATGAACTGCGTTGTCTGTAACATGAACCTGAAGGTCAGAGGAGTTAGCGTCAGGATTTACATCTAATCACACATACTTACTACTAATTAACCAAACAGCTAGCAGGTGATTAGCTAGCAACAAAAAAGGAGGCGATAACCTGTTAAATATTTGCTAACTAATCACATATGCAGATGCTAATTAAACAAATCGCTAGCAGATAATGACCTAGCTAGCTATAGAACAGGTGAGAAAATCTTGTTACTTGTTAGCATAAACATTTATGCTAACCGGAACTAGCAGGTAAGTCTCTTGAAAGTGGATTGAAATGAGAATGACTTTGTTGTTGTTGTTATTGTTGTTAACACCTATCATATCATTTCACATCGTATCAAGGGCTGGAGTATGCTACACAGTGCACACACACACACACACACACACACACACACGCACACCAGAGCGAGTAGTGAATAATGGCCACGGTTATGAGCAAGGACACACTCGTTTAACGCTCTGCCACTGAGGTCAAGGGCTTTCTGACAGAGATTCATACTCGTCATTAGCGAAAGAAAAACCAGGCGATTCATTTATATGACTGCACCTCAAAACAGCGCCACAGGCTGAACGAGAGTCTCATTTTAAACACACACACACACAGCGTTTCACCTTCTTCTGTGTGTAAGGCAGTAATGGCTAACGCAGCTTATCGGATTTACACCATGTTATTATCGACCCTGATACACAGCTCGATTACTTTATTACAGCAGTAAAATGTTTTCAGGGTTTTTTTTTTTCTTCTGCTGATGTGATGCTTGGTGTCCAGTAGGGGGAGCACATGGTCTGATTTACAAAAAACATACATCAAGTAAAAATGAATTTCTTGATGTTTGTGTCTTTATTTCTTTACTGGAGTTACACAGCTAAAGTGCAGCAAAGTAATGAAAGGATGGTCACCAGTTTGGGTTTGTGGAGATGTTTGGTGTCTAAAACAGACCTGCAGATTGTTCACATGTCTACAAATGTAATCTGGTCTAGACCGGAAATTTAAGAATGGACTGGTTGAGTTAAAGATGAAATGTAAATATGAGGGTGTGTGTGTGTGTGTGTGTGTCGTACATCGTGTTGATCAGAAGGTTCCAGATGCAGCCCTCAAATGGCAAGCCAGGTCTCTGCAGGCCAGCCTCCATGTCAGACGGGACTCCGCCTACAAACAGCCTCTGGATTATGATAGGCTGATCGCTGGGTAATTCCTGCTCCAGTCGCTTCTCTTCATCCACCTGGACTGAGAATAATCTACCACACACACACAGTATTTAATAATTAGTGCTGAAAATAAGAAAGAATGAAAAAGACAACTTATAATAATAATAATAAAATGTGAGACGGCATGCCGGGCGGAACACCCAACCTGTAAAAGTATTTGAGGTGCTTCAGAGCATAAAGTAAAGAAAATAATAAAAAAAATACGAAAAATAATAAATAATGACTAAAAAGGGTGCACGGCAGCCGTGGCATGGCTCCAACATGGAGAAAGTCCCCGAGAGACAGGAAAGGGGAGAAAGGAATCACACCAAAAACCTAATCTTCCCCGGATTAACTTATTACCTCGGGCGTACAAGCCCTACGCGGCAAACCTCTATAAGGCATCGCCGTTACCCATGTCCCTGATTCTCTTCCCTTGTGCAGGAGCGCACAGAAAACTGATGGTGAAGAGCCCAAGCTGAATCTCCGCATAAATGGAGACTCGGCCAGGTGTTCCCCATCAGACCTGATTACCAAATAGGTCGACCAGTTCCCAGGGAACAGGCTGATCCTAACGGAGAAGTAGTCATGAATGATCGGTTGGCTTACCCTCCTGAGTGTCGGCGGATGCGCAGCGAGTGCTCGAGTCCGTCATGCAAAATTCCTCCATCAGGTTTTCTGATGGTGCGGCGTGGGCTCCTACTGCCACTGAACACCAGCACCTCCAAAGCTCCCTTATTTAACTGCACTGACACATAGGGCTACAGACAGACAGAAAGACAGACAGACAGAAATTAGAGAGATTTATTGTTTACAGCACTTTTTCAAAACAATACAATCAGTCAGACACACAAGCCAAACAGAGACGATCAGTCAACCAGCCAGCTAGAAAGACAGCCAACTAGAGAGTCAGCCAAAGAGTCAGACAACCAGCCAGGATCAGCTATCTGGCCAGCCAGGCACAAGTCACCCAGGTGACTGTCAGCAAAGTGCAGCTGACAAAGCCAAGCATACAGACAGATTCCCTTTACACAGACAGACATATGGTCTGGATATCAGACAGTCAGACAGTCCAGCACAACTGGTTCTACATTACTCATTGTTGTAATTAGGAAACTATTACAGTTATTACAGCCTCAACGACTAGGTCTACAACAGTAACCCTGGATCTGGCCTCGGTGACGTGTCAGGAACCCTGTACAACAGCCACAGAAACAGGTGGAAGGTAGAGTTTGAGGAACACTCCAGCAAATGGTTCACCTTGCCTTGGTCTTGGTGACGAGGCAGGAGCCCTGTTTAACCCCTGCACAAATAAATGGACAAACTGGGTCTAGTACAGCTAGAGGATGAGGAACACGCCACCAAATTGTTCACGCTTGCCCCTGGCTCAACAGGACTGAACACAAACTAGGGCAGCCCCATCCATGTCGACCAGGAGCAGGTGCTCAAGACGACTTCAGTTGAGACTTGGCGGACTGCAGTCTACAAACCGGGCACCTTCAGGTTCAGGTTCCTTAACCACAAGCCTGTGGCTGCCCCAGTCATTCTGCAGAAGCCTTTCTGAATGTCAGGCTTTAGAGCGTGAGAAACTGAGATACCACACTGATGGTTCTAAAACCAGACAAGATTCTACAGTGTCCACAGGCTTAACAAATTGTCAGATTTTAACTCCTACCCCATTGCCCTGATAGACAAACCCCTGGTGCTCGCCAGTGTTAAAAAAACGCTACAAGCAATCACACTTGTTCTGGTTCTGGAAGTTTCCAGCACTTCCTGGACAACTTCAAGCTGTGATCGGTGAAGGGACGCTCCAGGTGAGGGGAGGCTCTGCTTGTCTAAGCATCATATAGTGTAACTACTGTGTGACCTTCTGAAACGATAATATCTAATCTAAACTGGAATAACCTAAAAAGGAACAAACAGTCCATGGTAGACTGAGCTGGCTGAGCATGAGTAGAGTGTGTGCCTTCCGACAGGATTGAGCACCAACACACACACACACGCAATCTCCCTGAGTAGATACAGAATTACAGCAGGGCATGCACAAGCATGGTTTCATTCTCAAAAGCCCTCATAGCAGGAACAAGCGAGGAAGGGGAAAAAAGGGGGGAAAAAATAAAAAAGGAAAGCAGGATACAACCCCCGGCCGCGTCCACTTCATTTAGGGCCCGTAATGATTTTCAAAAAGGGGACGCTCTTGGATGCTGTCCCATGAGGAGCTGGTGCAAATTGGAACCCCATCCATCAACGAGGTGGAGAATAAATCTATTTTTACGAGCGAGGGACGCGCAGAGGCAGCGATGGAGGGTGTTAGGGAGGGAGAAAGAACAGGTTAAAGCTACGACCTGCACCACGTAATTGATGTGATGCCCTCGAGATAGAGCGAGAGAAACAGAGAGAGAGAAAGAGAGAGAGAGAGAGAGAGAGAGAGAGAGAGAGAGAGAGAGAGAGAGAAAGAAAGAAACAGGCATTAGAGAAAGAGACGTAGGATGTCATATTTTAATTAAACTGATCCCTGTGCTGCTGGTCTTGAGAGAGAGTGTGTTTTGTTTTATATCAGCCAGAAGCAATTACACACACACACATACACACACACTCTTTACACACAGGTGAATCATCAATCTCCTTTATGGGGTTTGAGACACACTGCTAACCCTCTGGCTTCATCACTGTTATGGTGAACTGAGGACCGCAGACACTCATCTTCCTCCTCTCCCTCCCTCCAACTTTTTCTCCTTTTCTCCATCAATCTTTCTATCAATTTATCTCCTTGTCTGATTCTGTATTCCTGTCTTTCTCCCTGTTTCTGCCTTTCTAACTAGATCTTTTCCCTCCTCCTCTCCATCTCTTTACCGATCATCGTCTCCCATCTGTCTCGTTCTCTGTTTATGTCTTTCCAGTTTTGGTTGGAACTTTCTCTAATGTTCTTTCCGTCTTTTTTCTTTATTCCTCAAAGTGTCTTTAATGCTTTGCCTCCTCACCTCTCCGGTCTGTCTGCGTTTACGGCCTGGGTTCTGGAAACGGTTCTGGATGATCTGCGGGCCCCGGGTAAGCTGGGTCAAGCTGGTCACTCCGCCTCGACCGTACAGGATGATGCCGTTTTCATTCTTGGTGCTGAAGGACAACGTGATCTCTGATCCGACATCAAACACCATGGGATTCAATTCCACAAAGCCTGGCCTTGGGAAACTGACTGTGTGAACATTCTGCAGCATGAGAGAAACAAAATCAGACAAAGAAAGACAAAGACTTAAGAAAGAGTCTTCCTTAGAGAAGGAGAACATTAAGGAGACCTCTATGCTGCAGCCCTTGGTTAGTCCAGTGTAGTCTGGGCTGTTTAGGATGTTGTACGGCGTTCGGGATACTTCGATATCCTTCATACACCCGGCAAATCTTCTTAGGGACACTTCAGGTCTGACATACAGAGACACAGAAACGTCAGAGAGATCACAACCAGGTCTTTCCTGTTTTCTTCCTTTTAATTACTCTATTGTGGCCACGCCTCCAATCAACTGTATCCAGTGGGCTCAATCCTACAAATTTTATTTCATACTATTACATAGGAACCTAAATCTAAACTGTCAGATTATAGACATTTACGTCATACATATTACATACATGTTAAAATTAAGCTAAGTAGGAGCAGTAAATGCGACAACGTGTGGAAAAGTGTGACGCCAGACTCAGGTGCAGGACAAGGTGAGCAAATGATGAACAAGAGTGTGTTTAGTGTACCGTTACAACAGTGGCAGCTGGCCAACAGGGGGCGCAAAGGTGCTGCCCTATACCTGGTGAAACTAGATAGATAGATAGATAGATAGATAGATAGATAGATAGATATTCTTTTACGTCGCTATCTGTGTGTTTTCTCTCAGCAACGGTTATCAACTGGCTGCACTATTCCTGTCATGGAGCGTCAAAAACATCAACCAACAGTAGCAGGAGCACAACCAATTAAAGACGGTTAATGAGATAAAATATGTACATAACAACATAAATTTAGCGTCCACAAGTCTACAAATCTGATGCCTAAAGGGCACTTCGTTTACCACCCTAAGCATAGTCAGTTAGTAGTGGAGAACAGATACATGTCGACTATTAGCCGATGAGGAACGCGACTATGTAGCGCACAGGATTCATGCAGCCTCCGAATTGAATAAGGTCTGTTCTACAAAAAGAGGAAAACTTTGGTAAAGAAACTACAAATCCAGGAGCTCAGACAAGATACACCAACACAACAATCGGACAAAAGACTCAAGGTAAAGGTAAAACCTACATTCAAAGCTTGGCTAGCTGGATATATATGTTAACATATCTGTATGTTTCTGAACCACGTAACCATGAACCATGAACCATATAATTATTCATACTGTACCGTCTATCTAAACACATTAGCGCACACATCATTTTAATAACTATTCGTTTACCAATTTAACGCCAATTTAAAAATATTACTGTTGTTGACGGATCTTTGGTGTCCTGCAGTTTGTGTTAAATTGTATTGGGTTAAATGTTGAAGCTCACAATTAGTTACAAACAGCTCCACCTAGAATATCTTTCACCAGCCGCCACTGAGTCACCAGTCGTTATATTAACATTATATTTGTTATGGCGCGGCATTCAGCACGTGCATTTAAGGAAATATTAAACATGGAGCTTTACCTGGATTTGCTATTTAAAAAAAACAAACACAATAAATAAATGTTAAAATGCTTAAAACATTTCAACAATTTCAACTTCAATTCCTAAACATGATGGTACGTTTAGAGCATTGTAGTTTAATGATCCATTTGTTAGCATATTTGTACACAATTGTCCACTTTACACTTTCTCCCCAGTTTCAATTGCTGTTTGTTTGACACGGCTATAAATTAAATAAGAAATATATTTCTGGCTGTTAAATTAACCTGGGTGTCACCTCACGTACCCTAGCTCACGTACCCTAGCTTGCATCATTCAGCCATAACATTAAAACCACATGCCTTAACACTGGTTGTTCTGTGGTATCTGGCACCAGGACAATTTGTGGATCTTCTTTGGGATCGAACTAGAACTCGCATCAGTGAGTCTCTGTCTCCATGACTCTGTCACTGGTTGTCTTTCCTTGGACCATTTTTGTTAGGTATTTACTACTGTATACTGGGACACACCCCACAAGACCTACTGTTTTGCAGATGATCTGACCCAGTCGTCTAGACATCACAATTTGGGCCTTGTCAAAGTGACTCAGATTCTTACACTTGCTCATTTTTCCTGCCTCCAACACATCAACTTCAAGAATGGACTGTTCACTTGCTGTCTAATATGCCCAACCCCTTAACAAGTGCCATTGTAATGAGATAATTCATGTTATTCACTTGACCTGTCAGTGTTTTTTTTTTTTTTTTATGTTATGGCTGATTGGTGTATTTAGTAGTTCAGACCACCTTAGTTAAATCTGTTGGTGTAACCAGCTCCAGGTTCTCCAAAAAAAATAACTTTTCCAAGTGTTGATCTCGATTAAGTGTTCACCCTGATGTCTGCTAGCGATCTGGAAACCACAGGGTCAATCACCTCAGCACCTGTGGCAGCTTAGTGGTGCTGGGATTTGAAACTACAACCTTTAGCTGCCTTAACCAAGGAAATCACCACTGCCCTGTTAGTTAAAGGTGTTTACCTGTAGTTCCCAATGGTGGGTAAACCACCAAAGTAGATCCTCTCATTTTCCCTCAGGTTGAGGCCTGTCGCTCCTCCCTGAGATTCTATAAATAGTTTCTCTTCCTCGTTGGTGTCCATGTCCACAATGGTCACAGTGCCTGAGGGATGAGTGAAAGTGAAAATGAAAACGAAATGACTAGCAATCAAACATGCACACTAGGGATGGAGTGAATACACTTGCTCAGAACATTGGACATCCATTGTTCCAGAAGAGCAGTTTAGGGGGTTAGATGCCTTTCTCAAGGGCACTTCAGTTGTGTTTTGTTGGTACTGACCTGGCAACCTTTCAGTCACAAGACTTGCTCCCTAACCATAAGTCACGGCTGCTGAGGTTTAGGTGAGCTAAGGGGTTAGGGGAAAGAAGATGTACACCATACACCAGAAAAGGGTTTGTTGTCCCCCACGGGAGCTCAGGACTGCAGAAATACAACAGATCATGGACTCCACAAGCTTGTGGAAATATTTTGTAGCCAATGAAAAACTGTAGAACAGTCCTTTATTCTGAGATCAGGTGCGAATGGCAAAAACCCCAAACTCAGACAAGTGTTCCTCTGTCCATAATCTGGTGTCTCTTGATGTCTTTGTTGGTGCATTATCCTCTGGCAAGAGGCCAAACCCAACAGAATGGATACAGGACATGAACAGGTGAAACTCATCAGAACACAGTGTTCACCTGTCATGGTGAGATGTTTCTAGATGTACCAGGGGTCCCATGAAATGCCAGCTAAACAAACCACATACCATTATGAAGCTTTCAGGATGTCTGTTGCTTAACATACTGTATGAACTAGAAGGTGCAAACAATGGTGTGCATAGGTGGTGTTGAGATGCATGTATCAGGACGTGTGGTTTGTCTCTTTTCATTTTTATTCTTGGCACTTCAGTGTATACTGAAGTTTTTTGTACCATTAGAAAAAACTTTACAGTATCAGTCACACGTGTTGAGTAACGTTCTTTGGTAGTTGGACCATGTTCCATGTCACATTAGTAGAAGCAGCAGTTATCATATTACCTTCTTTTTTGGAGCGAGTCATGGTGAGCGATTTCCATCGTCCGTTGTTGTGTCGTTCCTGGCTGAGGGCAGAGCCAGTACCAGACCCGAGATCATAGCTGACCTTCACGCGACCCTCACTCAGCTCGATACTCATAAAGTCCTTCTGCTCAGACAAAGACAAAGAGTTTGAGATTGCACGTGTTGTGCGTATTGTTTGTGCGTAACAGCGTGTACGTTACCATGTCCTTGGTGGCGAGGTACATCATCATGGCGCTGGTGGAGAATGTGCGGAACTTGAACGTCACCGTTGAACTGTTGGGGTTCCATCTGACCGGACGACTGACGGCAGCGTAACCCTCACCGTCAAACTGAACCACGGCTTCAGAGTCAGCAGGCTGAGGACTACACACACACACACACACACACACACACACACCTAAGTTCTAAGTTCAACTGTTCAACGCTGTTCAGAACAGTAGTCAGGAGTGTGTAAGTGTGTATACCTGACCACACATCCTTTACAGTCTCCATTCCTCTCTCTATAATTCCACAGTCCGATCGGTTTACTGTCCAGGTACGTCTCCCCCATACAGCCGGAGAAGGTGATCGTCTTCACCGCATCTGCTTTCTGCCACACATACACACACACACACACACTTGAGCGCACACCTTACTTCCGTTTTCCTTTTCCTCTCTCTTCCCATCTATTCCTTCCTTCCTTTCTTCCTTTTTCTGCTCATCCCTCATCTACCCTCCTTTTCTTATTTCACTTTTTTCTCAGTTCCTTTACCCACCTTTATGTCTCACTGCCTCCGTTCCATCTGCTCTTTACCTTTGTTTCTCTTCTCATCCGAACCCACCACTTCCCAACTCTCTCTCTGTCTTTTCTACCTGAATCCCTTTACTCTCTCGTCGGGCAGCCATAAAGCTCATGGGGCTTGTGGTTAAGGAACCAGCAAACAGTACCCGACAGGACACAACTGAAGTGGCCTCATGCAAGGCACCAATCCTCCAACTGCTTCCCAGATTCCATGGATAGAGGCTGCCCTCTGCTCTGAGCAAGCACTGTGTTGCCCCCGAATGTGTGTTTTGCACTGCACAGGTGGGTTAAATGTGGAGGTCAGATTCCTTTGTGTGCAAGAACAGTGGTCAATAGTTCACATACACTTGTCTTCCTTTCATCACTGTTTTTTCCCTCTCCCTCTCTCTTCACCCTTTCTTCCCTCTCTTTCCACCTGAATTCTCACCTTTCCAACAGTCCCCCAGTCCTTTCCTATCCTCCCTTTCCATCTCTCTCCCCTCCTTTGCTTCCTGTCTAACCCTGTTTTGTCGGGGTCATCACTTCCCTTCCCTTTACTTTTCTCTCCTTCACTCTGGGTGTTTGTAGGTGTACCTTTACGCTGCCCAACATTCCTCCTACGAACAGGTAAGCATTCTGATCCACATCCAGCACCGTGTAGCTCTCAGGTGACTTGGCACTCTGCCAGGTGGGTACCATGCCCGCTTTGGGGCCCTCCAGGGGCCGAACGGAAATGCTGCCATTCAGACCCACACTGCAACACACACACACACACTAATTCTGAATGATGCCTGTGATGCCTGTGTCCTTCTTACAGAACATTTAGCTTTAATAACTGCTGTATGTATTATATCCAAGATGATAACGTGTGTGTGTGTGTGTGTGTGTACCGCGAGGCTTCGATTCGGTGCCAGTTCCCATCGTTAATGGTGAGGTCAGGATACTCCACTCGCCCGACCCCTGACCCCACATCCCACAGGAAGTTCACCTTGCCCTTCCTCATTTCGATCGCCAAGAAATCCACCTAGACACACAAACACACACACGCGTGTAAACTCAGCGCCAGTGGCAATGCAAGGCTTGTGTGTGTGTGTGTGTGTGTGTGTGTGTGTTTGAGACGTCTCTGGGGAAATCAGCGTGAAACAGCCTCAGTTTAAACTCCCGGCTAATTGCTGCTGCTGCCTCACTGCCCTGATCACACAACTTCTCGTGGGATGTGTGTGTGTGTGTGTGTGTGTGTGTGTGTGTGTGTGTGTGTGTGTGGATTGTATTAGGTCCAAAGAAGCAGTAATAAGCTTTTATTGTTTCCCTCTTAGCCGCAGGTAATGGCTGCTTATCTGTGGATTTGAAGTAATAAACACGATGTGCATTTTAATGTTTCTTCATTAAAGCAGTCGTGAGGAAACACACACACACACACACACTCCTGAACATGTTCTAGTGATAATAAGGTTTCTCCGATTTCAATTTAGAGACGGAGGCAGAGAGAGAGAAAGAGAGAGAGAGAAATGGGGGGGGGATTATAAATGAATATATTTTATTGTTATTAATCATCACTGAACATGAATTCTTACTGTTGTTTCAACACAATCTACAGAGCCGATGGACTGTCTTTCTTTTCTGTTCTTTTCTTTTCTTTCTTGTATTACTTTGAGGTGTGTGAGATCAGTGTGTGTAGCAGTCATGAACATGTATTTAGAAAAAAATAGAAAACAAATTTAATATAATTATTTATAATTTAACAACTAATAATTAAATAATTATTTACAAAAATAATTAAATAAAATTAACAGATTATTAATGAATACTTAATAATTGATATAATTAATAGACATGTTTACAAATAAATAAAAATTCTATAAAATAATTTAATAATAGTAATA
>JAOVVF010000025.1:715306-725712 GCA_028565595.1 Duopalatinus emarginatus | reverse complement strand
TCCTATTACAAAAAAGCGAGAGAGGGAGAGAGCGGGACAGACAGACAGACAGACAGACAGACAGACAGACAGACAGATAAATAATGAGGTTTTCATGCTGTCTCAATGTTGTCTGTCTCTCTGTATTGAATTTCTATAATTTCTTTTTAATTTATTTCATTTTTACTTTTTCCCAAAATTTTCGAGAAGAAGACGAGATTCAAGATTTATCCTTCTCTCTCTCTCTCTCTCTCTCTCTCTCTCTCTCTCTCTGCATTGTGGGTAGTGGGAGGAGTGTCGGTGGTGAGAGCAGGTTGCTGATTGTTGTGTGGTGGTAAACATTTGTACTTTTACACACTGACTTCGGTCAGTAAAGACTGTGTCATGGCCGCGCTGGCGGGGGCTGAATTTGCCTGGTGTCCCGAACCCGGCGTGTCTGTGGGTGACTGTTTAGCAGCAGTGGGCAGGCAGATCGGTGCCTCGAGCATTCTGTGTGCATCGAGGATGAACAAGGGAATTGACATGTTTGTAAAAAGCACCGAAATGGTTGATTAACTGGTCAGGAGCGGCCTGGAGATAAACGGCCACCATGTTCACATCAGGCCGTTATCAAACCCAGCAAAGAAGGTGGTTTTGTCCAACGTGCCTCCTTTCATCCAGAACGAGACACTAGAGAAAGTCCTTGAACGGTATGGTAAACTAGTGAGCCCGATTAAAATGATTCCACTCGGCTGTAAGAACCCAGAGTTTAGACATGTCATGTCTTTCAGACGACAGACTTTAGTGATACTGAACCCACAGCATGATCCTCTGGACCTGTCAGTGAGTTTAACTGTGGAAGAAAGAAATTACACTGTCTTCATCAGCACAGAGTCCATGAAATGTTTAAACTGTGGCGATCAGGGACACATTAAACAGGCCTGTCCAGTTAAAATCACGAACGAGGCCGACGGTGGAAACGAGCCGGGAAAAACCTCCAAACCACCGCGGAGCACTGAGCACAGCACAGATACTGCGACTGGTGTGGAACCGTGCACCACCGAGGAACCTGCCCGGGACCAAGAGCCGGACAAGGAGCCCACAAAGCAGCCTAAGACGACCGCGACAACGATCAACACCCCGGATGACCAGGTGACAGCGCCTGAAACGACGACACCAAAAACCGGAGACAGTGAGAATACTGAGGAGGAATGTGAAATAAACGGAGCTATAAACACGGATGAAGTGAAACTGAGACACAATGATTTAACAGTGGAGAAGCCCACAGTGGAGCAGGAGGCCCTGATCACTCAGGAGGAATCAGGGAATGATTATGAGGATATGGAGGACTTCCCTGACCTCACTGAGTCTCAGTGGACATCTGAGCTGAGATCTACAGGAGGTAGGACCAAACTGTACACACTGACTGATATAAACGACTTTCTAGACTACAGTAAGGGAAACGGAAAGTAAAGATCGAGCAGTTCTTCCCCAATCTGAAGCTGTTCCTGTTCTCCTGTACAACAGCGATGAGAAAGGCAACATATGAAGAACTGGATAAACAAAAGCAGTACAGACTGAGAAAACTGATCACCACAGTGAGACACATGATAACACACAACAGGACTAGAACATGACCCTGATGAGGACACTCTGGACATTAGTACCACTGATGGTGTAACTGTATTTAAATGATTAGATGTAGAATGTCTGAGCTGGTTCACATGGTTATTAGTTTGATTAGTAGTTTGAGTTTGAAAAAGAAGTGGACGATACCTGACGTCTTATAACTGTTTGTTTCTTTAATTATTATTTTTAAAGGAATTATTTAAAGAGTTATGGAATTTTTTTTATTAAAAAATAAGCTCTTTTTGATCAAATGATAAAATAAAAGAGTGTTAAAAGTCAAGTCTCTCTCTCTCTCTCTTCTCTCTCTCTCTCTCTCTCTCTCTCTCTCTCTCTCTTATTCTTGTCTTCTCTTGTCTGTCATTTACTCGTTTCATTTCCTCCCTGTCCAAATCACTTTTTTACATCACTCCATGCCCCCCCCCCCATCCCACCCCCCCTCTCTCTCTTTAATAAAGCACCGGTAATGGAAAAAAGGATAGGGATGACACCGCTCGCTCCAGCTGTCACTCAGACACGGCAGTTCAAAGATGTCTGACAGGAAGGAGAGGAAACACACAGTGGCCCTGATGGACAAGACGCTCGCGTCCCTCACTCTGCCGAACGACAGGAGGAGACGAAGAGGACGAGAGAGAATCACCTCCATCAGTGGGATACACCTGCACACACACACACACACACACACACACACACACACACACACACACACACACTGCACATCACCGCACTACAACAATAAAAAACTACGTCAACCACCCTTACATTATTATTCATACTATGTAGTAGGGTAGTATGTACTTTGGGACGTCCCAGTCAGTCCAGGTCCCAGTGTTTTTGACGCATACTTACATACTAAACAGTACTGATACATTGTAAACCAATCACAAAGGTCGTAGCTAACTACATACACACTTACATACTTGATATTACATACATCAACCATAGGTCGTATCTGTACTATACTAAGTAGTGTGCCGTAATAGTAGGGATGGGAATTCAGCACGGCAACAATAAAGCAAACTGTGTACTTGAGTACTAAGTAGTATGGGACAGTAGTATGAAACTGTGTGTGCTTTTTAATCCATACGATTTAGTACTGTAGTATGGATGTAAATTAAATAGCAGTTACTATAGTAGTATAGTGTGTGTGTGTGTGTGTGTGTGTGTGTGTGTGTTTTATAAAGATATTGCTCTTTTCACTGATTTCCAATGATACACACACTTCAGATAAAGTGTGTGACTCATCACCCTTGAGAGATCATCTTTCTCTCTCTCTCTCTCTCTCTCACACACACACACACACACACACACACACACGTTGGTTATTAGCGTTCTCCCTTGATGCCCGAGTCTGACAAAACGAACCACAGCACTTTTTTTTCCACCAACAATCTCACTTGGGAGTGTGTGTGTGTGTGTGTGTGTGTGTGTGTGTGTGTGTGTGTGTGTTCCCACATGAAAAGAAAGCACCGCCTGAATGATTATCAGCATCAGAGCTGAATGGTCTCGTTGTGTATGTGTCGGGATCTGAGGGTCGAACTACTGAATTACGATGAGCAGAACACACACACACACACACACACACTGCTGTATCCATGTCAAACACTAATACACTCATTTCCCTCAAGTCAATCCTGGTCCAGATTAAAATGACCACCAGGGGCCCAAAATCTATACTAGACTACTGAATAGTATGTAATAGTAGTATGTGACCATAGGATTGTTATTATACATAGCATACTACTCTTACATACTATATAGTATGGTTGTATAGACAGGAACGGTTTCCATTTCTTAAGATCCATGAACACGTTGTGTGTGTGTGTGTGTGTGTGTGTGTGTGTGTGTGTGTGTGTACAATAAGACTAGTATACATGCCCTTTAATGCTGCTCGCTCTATTCCTCCTCCTTCATCCTCAGGGTTGCGATAAGCCAAAAATCTATTTGCCACCGTCAACAAGCTTCCTAATCCACCTATCACAGACACCCTCAGGTCTCCACGCAGTGTGAAGCTGAAGTCCTTTCAAGAATCAAATCGATCAGCGTTTCCCCTCCTGTCCACCCGTCTATTATACACAACTACACCCGACTCCTCCCTTACACCCCCCCTCCCTCCCCCAACACCCTGTCTCTTAAAGTCCAAAATCACATACTTTGTTCTTTGTTCATTAAACAGTACATGTGGGATGCTGTAGTGCATCTGAAGTATGTGAACACAGCACACTGCGGTCCGATGATCTATCCCATAATTCAACTGGAGCTTGTAACACTTCCTGGAGTCTGTCTGGCTTTTTGAAAACTGGCTCCACCCTGGATACCGGTTGGCTTCCGGTCTCATATTTCACTAGTTTTGTTCACACATAAACTGGGAACTAAAGACAAAGTCCTGTAATAACTGTTCTTACATAAATAATAAATAAAATAAATACGAACAAAAGCAAGGGCCAGTGGTCAGTCTGTTACAGTGGCTGCTTATTGTGTAAAATAATCTGATGCAAAATAATCTGATTCAAAATAATCCAACACAAAATAATCCAACTCAAAATAATTTGATTCAAAATAATCTTTCTCCTTTATTCCTCACCATTATTTATCTCGAATTTGACCACATTTTTAACTATTAAGTGTTAAATGTGTATGTGTTAAATATTCAGCAGTAACGGTCGGTGGGTGGCGTAAACGGTCGGTGGTGGCAGTAATGGTCAGTGGTGGAAGTAACGGTCGGTGGTGGCAGTAGCGGTCGGTGGTGGCGTAAACGGTCGGTGGTGGCAGTAATGGTCAGTGGTGGAAGTAACGGTCGGTGGTGGCAGTAGCGGTCGGTGGTGGCGTAAACGGTCGGTGGTGGCGTAAACGGTCGGTGGTGGCAGTAACGGTCGGTGGTGGCAGTAATGGTCGGTGGTGACAGTAACAGTCAGTGGTGGCAGTAACGGTTGGTGGTGTTCGATTCACAAGCTCATGTAGCTGTGTGTTGGCCAGTTTCAGAAGATATTAACACACTAATCATCGATGACTGAGGGATCATTCAGTCTGTACAAACTGCTCTACAGAACAGATCTGAAGCACAAACTTCATGTCGGTGGTGAGACGTCACATGTCACATGACGTCAGTAAGCAGCTGGACGTAGTCGAGCAGTCCACACCGGATCACGTGTAGTTCGGTGGATTAGACGCAACGTCCACCTGTTAACGTCACCCTGATCCACCCTTCATTCTTCACCTCTACTCCTCTAATATCTCTCACTCCGTCTCTCAACCTCATTACAACGCCCCAGTCCTCAAAATTTCCTCCTCACTCTTTACCTCACTGACCCTGTTCATGTGGATGGAGGGATTCTTACCTGTCCTCTGTCTCTGTCTCTCTCTCTCTGTTCCGTCACTCATCTGTCCCTCTGTACATCGTAACAACTGAACATAAACAAAGAGGACATTGTGTCTGTAAAACAAAAGGCTTTCAGCCTTAAAGTGTGCTCTCCCTCACACACACACACACACACACACACACACACAAGGGAAGACTTGCCGAGTCCCCTGACAGCCTGGCAACACAGGGGTATAATTAAACAGAATAATAGATTATGATTAATATCAACGTGAATCTGTGTTAGCTTCACTGAGATACTCTCTCTCTCTCTCTCTCTCTCTCTCTCTCTCTCTCTCTCTCTCTCTCTCTCTATCTATCTGTCTCTCTCACTGTCAGTTACAAAACTTCACCTTCCAGCATCCATCCTTGTTTTTTTTCCGTCTCGAGGACGATTGACGCCGACGTTCGCGCGGGTCAGAAAGTCGTTCCTTTGTTCCGCGCGTCCTCATTAGCATACGCGCTAGTGCACAAGGTGAGGAACGTGACACGTTAATTTGTTATGTTAAAAGAGGTTTTTTTTATTATCACCTTGGCGTGACAAGCGCTCATTTCGTTGCTATTCCCGTTGTTGGCGAAGATAATTACCTGCTAGTTAATTACTGTGACTTAGTGCGCGGTGAATAGAGGAGCTGGCGTCTGAAGTCGACATTAAAGCAGGTAGGCCTGAAGGACCGTGCTGACACACACACACACACACACACACTCACAGGGGTAGAATAAAAGGCCCACGCTTACACCCTGCATTTAAAGCACGATACATTATCCACAGAACAAGCGATCCGACCTTAACCCTGACTTCACATCAAGTGTTTGAAAACGTCTCTCTTTTCCCTCATTGTGCGCGCAAATCTGCTAGCAAGGTATGCTAATTCACACAACTAGCAGCCGGTCAACTAAATTAAACTGGAGTGATTACAAAGCACCTGAAATGTCACCAGAAATGATTTTCAAGGTAACTTTGTAAATCGGACTTTTATACTCACGGTCTGATTTAGTGTGGAGGAATCAGTTAGCACAAGACGCTAGGCATAACTTAATGCTAATTCCAAACAACAACAACAAAAAAAAACATTTAACATTAACAAAATGCTGCTACACACTACATACGTCTATACTAAACCAAACCTCAGTGTAGTAGATCATGGCTATATACCAAAATGCATACTACCTTACTAAGTAGTATCATATTAAAGAAGTGTGTAACAACTATTCAACTAAATAGTAACTTTTGTAATAAAATAGTACGCTACAAGAATAGTACAAGAATCTTTTATACATACCACAATACATACCATCCTACTAATAAACTATGAGGTCTAAGCTTATGATTACACCACAACATGCATACTACCCTACTAAAAAGGACCTACAATAAGATATAGGTATGTACCATAATGCATACCATCCTACTAAATAGTATGCAGAACAAACATATTTATGTAAGAACTCATCTTTATGTGTGGTGTAGCTGTGGCCTAGTGGTCACAGGTTTGATCCCCGCCCAGGGCAAGACATGACTGAGATGCCCTTGAGCAAGGCACCTAACTCCCCCAACTGCTCCCCGGGTGCTGTGGTTTGGGGCTGCCACCTGCTCTGGGAAAGTGTGCACACTGCCCCCTAGTGTTCACTGGTGTGTGTGTGTGTGTGTGTGTGTTTCATGGCATGGATGAGTTAAATGCGGAGGTCACATTCCTCTGCGTGCAATTACAGTAGCCAAATAGTTCACTTTCACTTATTATAAGAATAGGAAATAGTGTGGTAACATACAGACTAGCTTACTAACTAGTATATACAAATGTGCTATATAATGCATACTAATTTTCTACCTAGTGTTAGACAAAAATGGGTTAAATCTCTGTATGCATACTCTCATACTAATTACTGTGTCAAACAAGTATGATATCTAACAGCTCATAATTACACCACTATATATCTATACTGCACTATTAAGTAGTATGTAGAATTAACATAGAATGAGTAGGCTACCTTTAAAGGGTTGGACCAAAATAAACACTACTCTACTAACTAATAAGCAATCACATTATGCTATTATCTTAATAGCCCAGGTTTCTATAACACCATGCATACTACCATACTAATCAGTACCTAACAGTAGTATACTACCTAAAAAAACATGTTATATGTACCAAAATGCATACTTCCCTACTAAATAGCATTTAACAGTTGTATGCCAGCTAAAAAAATATATATACTATATACTAATTAATACTATACTATAGTACTATACTATTATTCTAATTAGTGCGTTAGAGAAGCGTAATATTTAAGTGCTTGTGGTTGCCTACTAACATGCATACTAGCCTAGGAAACAGTACCCTCCAGATAGAATGGTAGTGAGAAATATCATGTCTATGTACTCAAGTGTAAAACGGTACAAATATGGTTAATGTTCTACCCTGATATCCATACTAGCCTCCTAAATAGTACCATAATATAGTATGTTATGTAAACGTATCACAGCTACTACGTACACAAATCCATACCACACTGCTAACTAGCATATGAAGGTAGTGAAGGTGTAAGTGTAAAGTAGGGTAGTGGCGATCTGGATAGTAATAAAGTCGACATGTAACTTGTTTTGCGCGATACTAAACTAGCCCACGACAGTCCTGAAGCTTTAGCGCTAAACTGAATTAGCAACCTTCACACATGCCCAGCGAGTGCATCTTGGCTAACGGGAGACATTCGGGACGAGGGGGATGACGCCATGACGCACTGAAACTGACATGTTCCCCCTCCCGCTAGTCCAGAACCTGTGCTATTGGAGTAAAGCCAGGCTCAGGATAGCGTTCACGGCTAGTGAGGTCCTGCCAGGAAGTCTGGCCAAGAGTGCGATCTGATTCTGTAGCAGAGTCGCTAATAAGCTAACTCCACCAATACAGTTGGAAGAGAAGGTTTAACCACATGACCACATGTCAGGATTAAGGTTAGTGTGTGTAGTGTGGTGAAGGTGAGGGTTACTGTTAGTGTGTCCATTGACTAGCATCAGCGCAGTGTTGCTATGCTAATGTTCCAGCAGCTAAACAAGAACAGAAAAGCTAGTCAATTTGTGATGTCACGTCTGTTTGGTGATTGGCTGGCAACCACAGGCCCTGCCCTATTTAAATCTGAAAAGTTAACATTACTGATGTGACTGAAGTCTCCTCTCGTTCCTGTTTCAGGTCCAGAATGTTGTCTCGTACGTAGCTATTCCTCGACGCTAAGCAGCGTTTTAATGGCTGTAATTATTGCAGGATTCCCGCCTATAACGAGGCGCGACTCCGTGTCACAGCGCTTATTGACCGAAATCCTGCCGAGAGTTTTTCCTTCAGCTTCCTGAAAGATGAATACCGCAATCCAATCACGCCTCCGCTTAGCCTCGGCTAATTCTATTAGCGTGTGTAATTGGTTTGGCTGTGTTGCTAACTCGATTAGGACGCAGCGACACACTCGTGTTAATAAGATCCGCCGTTATTGCTGCCTTCCTTCATCACATCACATCACATCACATCACATCAGGGGGAGGAGGAGGAGGAGGAGGAAGAGGAGGAGGAGGACTAAAGCCACTCGCTCACTATTTCTCTGACAGATATGATACAAAAACCCCAGAGCAAGTACTAAACACAGCCCACACACACACACACACACACACACAGGCCGGCAGTTACACCGGTATATTATAATAAAGTACAGTGTGTGTGTGTGTGTGTGTGTGTGTGTGTGTGTGTGTGTGTGTGTGTGTGTGTGTGTGTGTGTGAAGAAGAAACATCTCTTTACTGCCGAAGAAAAAATGTTTACTACATGATTGAAAGTTTATCTTATTAATTTATTTACTTCTATCTCTCTATATACCATTTTTTAAAGTACATTTACAAGCACCAGATTTATTTATTTATTTCTTTGTTTGTTTATTTTCAAGCTTCTAAATTACACATTTATTATTTATTATTTATTTATAGCACATTCATGTAAATATTTACTTATTTACACTTATCCACTTATTTACCAATTTATTAAATGTGATAAAAAAGCACATTTATTTGTTTATTGATTTGTTATTTGCAATATAAATTCATCTTAATCAGTTCATTGAATTTGTCAATTTGTTTATTCATATATTTTTTTGATAGTTAGTTAATTTTTTTATGTTTAATTGTAAGAGGAAAAAAGTACAAAAATGTAACTGCTCAGTAAAGACAATAATAATAATAATAATAATAATAATAATAATAATAATAATAATAATATAAAACCATAAAAATAATGTTTTAATTATTTAAAAACATCAATATCACATTAATAATAATAATAATAATAATAATAATAGTAATAATAATAATAATTATTATTATTATTATTATTTTTGTTGTTGTTGTTATTGTTATCATGTTTTATTGTTATTATTGTTGTTGTTATTATTATTATTATTATTATTATTATTAGCCTTGCTAGCTGATTAGCATTATATCTGCTGCTCTAAACTCTTTAAATCTGAGGACTCTGAGGTGAGGTTGACTTTACATTCTGGTGGACTTTGGCGATTAGTCTTCAGGCAGTTAGCGGTCCTCGCTGTCCTGTACTTGGCCTCGGACGTGAGGGGGAAACGGCGAGAGGACGTTAATCACGTCAACGTGGCTCTTCTCTGAGGTTGTGAGTATAACCCACTCGCCCTCTTTCAGCGACGGAGACGACAAAGACGACAGAGACGACAGAGACGATGGAGACGTGTAGAATTTTAATTCACTTTAATAGCAGAACTCTGAAGGTGACTCGCTCTGAGACTCAGGCGGTGCGATTTCTCCAGAAAACTCCTCATCACCTTTAAAACTCTCTCCACTCACTTTCTGTCTCTTTAATTAGCATTTAAAGGAGCGGCTTCTGGGAATTAAAGAATTTATTAATAATGAGCCATTTCATAATTAGTCACAGTTACGACAGACTTCTGTGCGTTGAAGAAGCTACAAGGCGAATGTAGCTAACACCAAGTACCACTACATACTGTGTAACAATCATTTCATTTGCCATAACCCCACCCCCTACACTTAGGCTCCACCCTCCAGTTTTTGTCTGTAGAATTAAGTAGCATAAAGTTTGATGATAAAATAGTTTAACTTAAAAAAAAATTTATTTATTAAATAGATTTGAAATAAATGAGAAAAAAAATAGAATATAATTATTAAGTACATGTTCTGAAGTTATATTTAAAGAAGTGTAAACTCCTCTGTAAAAAAAAATGTGAACTCCTCCGTAAAGAAGTATAAACTCCTCTGTAAAGAAGTGTAAACTCCTCTGTAAAAAAAGTGTAAACTCCTCTGTAAAAAAGTGTAAACTCCTCTGTAAAGAAGTGTAAACTCCTCTGTAAAAAAAGTGTAAACTCCTCTGTAAAAAAAGTGTAAACTCCTCTGTAAAGAAGTGTAAACTCCTCTGTAAAAAGTGTAAACTCCTCTGTAAAAACGTGTAA
>JAOVVF010000025.1:618456-634209 GCA_028565595.1 Duopalatinus emarginatus | reverse complement strand
AGACAGACAGAGAGACAGACAGAGAGACAGACAGAGAGACAGACAGAGAGAGGAAAACACAGAGACAGACAGAGAGACAGACAGAGAGAGGAAAACACAGAGACAGACAGAGAGACAGACAGAGAGAGGAAAACACAGAGACAGACAGAGAGAGGAAAACACAGAGACAGACAGAGAGAGGAAAACACAGAGAGAGACAGAGGGAGAGACAGACAGAAAAAGACAAAGAGAGACAGAGGGAAACGAGAGAGAGATAAACCATCTTCTTAATTGTGGTTTTATTTGTTTTTTTCTCTCTAATTATTGCTCTGTGTGTGTGTGTGTGTGTGTGTGTGTGTGTGTGTGTGAAAGAGAGACTGTTGCCATGCTGATAATGTGTATTAATAAGCGTGAGTGAATGAGTAGATTAATTCAGTGTAATGAGGTGATAATGGTAATATTAGGAGGCAGTTACGGTGTGTAAGGGGGCAGAGCCAGACTGTCTACCTGAACCGTAGGACATGATCATGTGATCACCAGCGATCTGTGAGGGGGGAAATAATGAGACTGGGCATTAAATTAGAGACAGGAAGACCCGGGATACCGGATTGTTCCCTTCATGTCCTCCTCTGTTGCTCTTGTACATCTTCGCCACGTCTGATTGGTCGCTTTGTTGCGTTTCAGTTCCTACCAGATCGTAGTGGAGGAGCTGAACCCTCACCGGTCACGCCGAGACGCCGGGACCTTCGAGTGTTTCAAGGTTCCCGTGACCTACCAGACGGCGTTCGGCTCCGGGTCTCCGTACTACTTTGCGGCGGAGCTTCCTCCCGGGAACCTTCCGGAACCGAGTCCGTTCACGGTGGGGGACAACAAGACGTACAGGGGCTACTGGAACGCTCCTCTCGCTCCACGCAAGAACTACAACATCTACTTCCAGGCTGTGAGCAGCGTGGAGAAGGTCAGTACACGCACACACACACACTCACACACACACACACACACATACACACACGTCTCAAAAAACACTAAAATGAGTTTGTGTTTTACTGCATGCTGATCTGTGTGTGTGTGTGTGTGTGTGCGTGTGTGTTACGTTTTTATTTTCCTCTGCAGGAAACGAAAACGCAGTGCCTGAGATTGGCAACTAAAGGTGAGAACCTGCTTTATTGCTTTTCATTCCGAGGTTCTCTTCAGAATGGCGAGACTGGACATATTGCTTATTTCCTGTCTCTTGCTCTTGTACGAAAGTGGACATCCTGACACACACACACACACACACACACACACACACACACACACACAGTCTCTCTGCAGTGAAAGCTTATTTGTGATCTCCGTGACATATCTGCTGGTGAAGCAGCTCGCTCTGCTGATCCGCCGTTTTCACGGCTGCGTGAGGACAAACCGAGCCCGTCGCCATGATTTGTGCTTCAGCACAGATTTTCAATAATCCACACGTTTCATCTGTCACCTAAAACAACCGGACGAGCCGCGAGCTGCTCCGCCGTGCCCTCGTCTCCTCAAACGGCTCTGCTGGGAGAACGCCAGGCTCGTGTTCTCCTTCTGCTGCGCACCAGAACACGTTCCTTTAAATATACATTCCTTTCGAACGCTCAGCTTCTGGACTCGTGTCACATGCAAGTCCAGTGACACGCCCGATCGTCATGCCTCAGTGCTAGCGTTACTGCTAATCTGCTGTTCAACCAACTGCTGAAGTTTTCCGTGGCCCCGTGTGCCAACAGACCCCACAGTCTTCATCAGCTAGGATAATCACCTAGCTAGCTAAGTCATTAGCATTGATTAAAGTAATAAATTTGGAATAAAAGGATATTTTTTTATTCCACCCAGTACTCAGTTTGTAACTTCTCTGACAGCTTTCAAGATATCGAGACAGGAAAAATGCTGAAACATCCGTCATGTTAAAGAGAAGTGTGCTTGTATATAGGTTGTGGAAATGTTCATCCCTTCTTCTTTTATACTCTTTTTTTCCAGAGAAAATTTTCTCCAGAAGCCCCAGAAGTCTCAGATGCAGGTCCCTCAGCCCCTGTAACAAATATAGATTATTAGCTATGCTAATGTTAGCATTAATAATGTAAACGTACTATATTAGCTATACTAATATTAGCATTGGTAATGGAGCTATACTGTATTAGCTCTGCTAATTATAACATTGATAATGTAAACATACTATATTAGCTATGCTAATTTTAGCATTAGTTATGTAAACATATTAGCTATGCTAATTTTAGCACTATTAATTAGCTATGCTAATATTAGCATTGATAATGTAAACATACTATATTAGCTATGGTAATATTAGCATTGCTAATGTAAGCATACTGTATTAGCTGTGCTAGTGTTAGCGTTGATCATGTAAACATACTATATTAGCTATGCTAATTTTAGCATTGATAATGTAAACGTACGATAACGTGCTAATAAATAGTGTAAACATATTAGCTGTTCTAATTTTAGCACTATCAATTAGCTATGCTATTTTTAGCACTATTAATTATCATATTAGCATTGATAATGTAAGCATGCTATATTAGCTATACTAACTATAGCACTGGAAATTGGCTATACCATATTACCTATGCTAATATTAGCATTGATAATGTAAACACACTATATTAGCTATGCTAATGTTAGCATTGATAATGTAAACATACTATATTAGCTATGCTAATTTTAATTTTTATTTCTAATTTTCTTTATGCTTTATGTCTCAGTTCCCCTCACTATATAAAAAATATACATTGAAGCAAATCAAAAGACCACCTGCTAGGTATTTGTTCCTGAACCTGACGTTGTTCAGCTAGCGGTGTGTTTTTTGTTATGGTGTTAGCTCCAGGACATATGGTGTTCTTCTCAGACTGCTTCAGTGCTAATACGTATTTGTGCAGCTTTATCTGGGATTTTTTGAAAGTGCAGTCAGAGGATTTTGAAAGTGCTGTGGTTGGGAGATTAGCGAAAGTGCTGCTAGCTAATCCATAGCCAGCTGGACGAGCATTAGCACGTAGCGGGTCTCTAGGGGACGAGTTGTGACAGGGGCAGTCCATCTCATATGCTCTTTAAACTGTTAATCCCCCCCCGAGTGTCACCTCCACGGTCGTCTGAGTGTCATGTGTTTTGATATCATAGATTTTAAGTTTATTGTGGATATGAAACTGAAATTATAGTTTGGTTAAAGGGGTTCAGGAGAACAGCCGTCAGTCGACATCTGTAAACGAGACAGATTAATCTGATACGAATATAGAATATTAATTAACTTTTACTTCAGAATTGTTAATATTCCAGTCATAAAAGTTTTGGGGTTTTCTTTAAAAAAAAAAATCACATTCCTACTTCTATAGTTTGCGTTCATTCTACAGCAATTTTTCAAATAATAATGATATAAATTATATAATAAATTGTATAACATAGTGATGTTATATAAAATACTGATATATATATAAAAAGAAATTTTTTAATGTAACTATCATAATTAACTACTGAGCATTTTTTTTGAGACTGAGATATTCATTTTACACGAATATCTTTAATAATATTATTTTTCAGTATGTATTTATTTTTCTTTCTGTACCACAGAATTATGTAATTGTACCATCATTATACTTAAATAAACAACAAGGAAAAGCAAAAACAAAACAATTCTTATAGCTAACAACAAAACCTTTAAATTTAAGGTTTTACTTTTAGAAAATATGAACATTTAATTAAAAGAGCTGGAATCAAATTAGGCTTATGTTATATGGCAAAGTTAAAATAATAATAATAATAATAATAATGTGGTTATTATTCAGCTACTCCAGCTAGGATAATTACCTAGCTAGCTAAGTCATTAGCATTGATTCAAGTAATAAATTTGGAATAAAAGGATATTTTTTTTATTTCACCCAAGACTCAGTTTGTAACTTCTCTGACAGCTTTCAAGATATCGACACAGGAAAAATGCTGAAACATCCGTCATGTTAGAGAGAAGTGTGCTTGTATATTGTTTGTGAAAATGTTCATCCCTTCTTCTTTTATACTCGTTTTTCCAGAGAAAAAGTTAATAAATAACAAATTCTATAAAATATATAAACATAAAATACAGATATATTAAACATTAAAAAATACACATTTCTAAATGTTAATATCATATTTTACTACTGAACATTTTTTTTCACAAGTATTGTTAATAATAATATTTATTTAATATTAATATCATAATATTATATATTTATTTTCTTTCTGTACCACAGAATTATGTAATTGTATCATCATTATACTTAAATAAACAACAAAGAAAAGCAAAAACAAAACAATTCTAATAGCTACCAACAAAACCTTTAAATTTAAAGTTTTACTTTTAGAAAATATGAAAGTCTTAGATAGAAAAATGAACATTTAATTAAAAGCACTAGAAACAAATTAACAAATTAGGCACGTTATAGGGCAAAGTTCCGACTTTAGATTTCAGCAGCAGTGTTTGTTCTTATCCTTAAAGTAGGTTTATTTGTAATCTTAATTTTAAGGTTGAAGTTCTCCAGCTCTACTTGTTTCTATAGTTCATTGTAATTTTACAGCTGAAGTTATCAAGCTTTTGTAATTTTAAGGTTGAACTTGTTTAGCTACAAATATTTATATGTTTATTTCTAATTTAAAGGTTTCAGTTATCCAGCTATAGTCCATATTCAGTTTTAAGTTGAAAATATATCTGCTAGCTGCAGATACACGTCTGTGATTGACCTTAAAGTTAAGATAAATTTATCCTGAGAACGATTACCCTGTCTTGCCCCCACAGTAGATTGTGTGGTAGATAATCACACTTTCCTTCTCAGACACAGGGAGACGTTGGGGTCTGGTAGTGGAGTGTTGAGGATTACAGTATAGAGGAGGCGCTCGGCCCTGGAGCCGTATTCTGACAGATTGAATATGAAAGCGTTTGTTATTATAGATTTGCTGTTGTCATTAATTATTCTCCATCTCTGCCTTTCTTGCGGGAGATAACATAATAAAAGCGGCGAGCTGGAAGCTTGCAGCGCTCGGGCACGGAATTTGATACGCTCCGTGTCATGTACCGTTAGCGGGAGAGGGAAATAGATTTTCATTTTAGGCGAGCAGTTTTATCTCTGAAATGGATGTAATCCAATTTCATTTGAATTTCCTCGAGTATTTTTTTTTTCTTTTTCTCGGCGGCCTGTGTTTATGAGAGTTGACGCTGGTGTAAGTGTTTTGGCAGGAGAGAGAGGGACTCGTGTCTGTACCAATACTCCACAGCATCAAATCATACACACACACACACACACACACACACACACACACACACACACACATATTAAGTCACCTTCTAACCTCAGTGTCACAATACATCCAGAGATACTGTTTCCTAAAAGACTGTGTGTGTGTGTGTGTGTGTGTGTGTGTGTGTGTGTGTGTAAGCTGCAGAATATTAACACAACTCTATATACCTATTTAGAGCATCAGGTTAAACGTCATCAGTATAGCATCAGATGTTAGATGCTAAACTATTACTATTATGCAGGCTAGTCATTATTTGTTCTTGAAAGATGTGCACGTCATGTGAAATTGTTTGCTATGTGATGAGTGAAACCTAAATCATAAACTCATCAATGTACAGATAGGTCCATGTTCTCACGTAATAGCAAAATTTCTAGTGTTCGGTAGCGGTTATGCGCATCGCTATATACCACGAGGACGCGCGAGAAACGAGGACACGCGCTGACAGACGGACAGATGAGGATGATGAAGATGATGAAGTGTGTGTGGAAGAAGTGGAGTGAAAGTAGGCCGTGTTTAAAAGCACAGACTGGCTCCAGGCCGCCGCGTTGTTAATAAAAGCCGCCGGTGTTTCATGCTAACACAGCACGCGCTCTGTGTGAGCTGAACACAATAAACGCCCGGGTCGATGCTTACTGACACTGCCGTAATGGCTTCATTGTTAGCTTGTAAAACACATTAGTGTGTATTTACGGGGTTCTACACACACACACACACACACACACACACACACACACACGCTGCCCTGCTGCATTAAGAGTGTGTGTATTACAGCTGGATTATTCCGTGTGCCCTTTTATGAGTGTAGCGTCCAGAAGAAGTGCTCCCGCTAATGGATTTGTGTGTTTATGTGGACAAGATTTTAGAGCTAATGCTAACGTAGATTTTATGATTTTTTTTCATATTATCACACATCAGAGGTTAAATACATTCAGCTCCAACATAGAACACGAACCTTAGGTCTAGTTAACAATAATATAACATTAATAGTCATAATTTTATTAAACTTTTTTATAAAGTAATTATTTGTTTTTTTATTTAATACTTGCGTTTGAACATGATTGTAGCCAGATAGCTATTCCGCTATTTATATTAACAATTAAATAACATTGCTAGCTCTGTTTTTTATTTAAATGTCCACTTTTATTGGCTAGTGATTTTTTTTAATAACACCTTGTAATCAGGAGTTGTAATATTTGCAATGATAGATTATTTATTTATTTGCAGATGTATTGCCAAGGTAGCAAGCATGGCGTACCTTCAGGTTGAAGACCTTTTGGTATTTAAATGTAGATTTTAAGCTTTTTACAGTAGTTATTAAATAAACTACTTAGTCCATAAACGTGTGCATTTCATTTAAAGTGAATATAAATTATATACAGTATAATAGTTAGTATAATAAAATATAATTAGCATTAGATTAAGTGGTTGCTGTTGGATTACATTAGCAAACATAAATTGTGTTAATAATAAGTTGTAGCATTAAACATTAATAATAACCACAGCAACAACAACAACAACAATAATAATAATAATAGTAATAATAATAATAATAATAATGGTTATTATTCTGCTACTTCAGCTAGGATAATTACCTAGCTGAGCATTGATTAAAATAATAAAATTGGATTTTTTTTATTCCACCCAAAACTCAGTTTGTATCTTCTCTGACAGTTTTCAAGATATCAACACAGGAAAAATGTTGAAACATCCGTCATGTTAGAGAGAAGTGTGCTTGTATATAGTTTGTGGAAATGTTCATCCCTTCTTCTTTTATACAAGTTTTTCTAGAGAAAAAGTTCCTATCTGCTTATATATGAGTTATTTAAAAAAAAAATAATTCAGCCAATTTTCACATTACAAACACAAACATTTGTAGGCACCGTACTGACAGATCGATCACAGTGATCCTTGTCTCCCGATCACTCTTTCAATTTCACTCTATTTAATTCTACTGGGAGCAGCTCAAAAGGGTGATGTCACACTGCACTGTAGGTCTGAGTGAACATCGGCTGAATTCACTTCTGCACTAAATATTCTTGTCTAAAATCTTTATACATCTACTTATAAACTCTGTTTAAACTTTAAATGGTAGAGATACTTCTCCTTTCTGAACCCTGAAAATTGTTTGGCACTTTGACCGCAAACACACTCGCAGTGTCCACAGGAACTGCAGGAACCGCCCAGGATACTCATTAGGTTTAATTAATCATGAACTGCTCACATTTAACAGTACATTAATGACTTGTTTTCTCCGGTTCAGGAGCTACGGAGGAGCCGGAAGTGATTCCTGATCCGGCTAAACAGACGGACCGTGTGGTTAAAATCGCCGGGATCAGTGCCGGAGTGCTGGTGTTCATCCTGCTGCTGCTTGTGGCTATTTTACTGGTGAAGAAAAGGTGAGAAGGTTTGATTTCTCCTCCTCTCACTCACCTCTGTTTTTACAAGGTTACACATCATTCCCATGTTCATCGCGCACGTCTGTACTGCTGCACTGCTGCATGCTTACCACTGAGGGGCAGCGCTGAGCTGAAGCAGGGATGCAAGTGTGTGTGTGTGTGTGTGTGTGTGTTTGGTTGGTTTAATGCTAACTCGTTGATAAATGATGGAGTACTAAAGTTCCCACCCTGAACCCACAGCAACCTACTAATTATTTATTTATTAAGACCTGTGGTAGTTTTTATCCGTTTATAGTTTCTCTCTCTCTCTCTCTCTCTCTCTGTCTGTCTGTATCTCTGTCTCTCTCTCTCTGTCTGTATCTCTGTCTCTCTGTCTCTCTCTGTGTCTCTCTCTCTTTCTGTGTCTCTCTCTGAATGTGTCTGTCTCTCTCTGTGTCTCTCTCTGTCTTTGTGTCTCTCTGTCTCTCTGTGTGTGTGTGTGTGTGTGTGTGTGTGTGTCTCTCTTCAGAAACGTCTAAACAAAAAAAGAAAGGAAAAAGAGACATTAACCATGAAGCTAGACTGTAAACATAAACACAGAGTAAAGAAACACACACACACACACACACACACACACACACACACACACACAATTACACACTGTCCTTTCTTACTGTTGCATAATATCGCCATCGTGTGTCTGTGTGTCTAACTGCAGCTCTCTCTCTGTCTCTGTCTCTTTTTCTCCACTTTTTCTGTCTCACACACACACACACACACACACACACACACACACACACACACACATTTATCTTGACACCATTGACTCTCTCACTATGTTCTAGTCGAAGGTCTCTCACCCGTCTCTCAGTAAAAATGAGCATTGAATAAATGAGTGTGTAATATTATCATACCCGTGTGTTTGTGTGTGTGTGTGTGTGTGTGTGTGTGGTGGCGGTGATGAGAGTGTTCCTTGGCTTGGTGGTGTGAATTGGCTCGTCTGTGCGTGGTTGAGCGTTAGCGTTGGCGGGAAGCCCGCGGATGCGAGGCTGGAGCGAGGCTGAGTTCCCTCTGGAGCTGATCCAGGTTTAATGCTCGCTTAGTGAACGTTCACACAGTCTGAAACACAAACACGACTGAAATCAATAGACGTGAACTCAAACCCGACAGGAACGGCCCAGATTACACAGATAACATGGTGTAGACGGGACCCCGAGTCGTTCTGGCTGCTGTTCAGACACAGCGTGCGGCTGGTCTCTCAACCCAAATGAGCAACATGTTCCTGGTAATTCCCAGAATATTCCGAAAGAACGTGGGAATAACGGCCTGGCATCACATCACGCCTGTTATATCAGACACACAGCCTGACCAGAGTGGATAACAAATCAAACCAAACGAATCACTGGATGATTCAGAATCAAATCCTTATTAGTGTATTGACAAAATTCCCCAAATATTCCCAACATATTCCCATTAATAAATAATTTAATATAGTTAATGGATTAAACTCTGAGCTCTGAAAGAGTTTTTTTGTGTTTGGTGGTTATGATATGATGATGATGTTATATCACTGCTTTAGTTACAGAGGAATCATGTGAATCATTAAATGAATCATTAAATGAATCATGTGAATCATTAAATGAATCATTAAATGAATCATGTGAATCATTAAACTCCTCGCTGATGTTCGATCCGTCCTGCGTTGTTTTTTTTCCTTTTCTTGATTGAATGACAGATTCTCAATACAGACGTGTGAAATACTCGTTATAGAAAGAATGTACATTTGTAATATTCAGGTTGGATTTCCTTATAAAACACACACACACACACACTTACACACACACACACACACACACCACAGGTGTAGAATCAATGGGATTCTCTCTCTCTTAGTATCTCTCACTCTCTCTCTCATGTTCAGAGTATCCTTATTAGCATGACTGTGTGGAGTACAGTACAGTATTACCACATCATTATAATAATAATAATAATAATAATAATAATAATAATAATAATAACAAGAATTAAAACATGAATGTTTAAATAGTGGGTTAAGAGGGGCAGTTGGGTGGGGTGGGGCAAGTGTAGTGTGTGTATGTTGTCTGTGTTGTGTAGTGTTTGTGTGTGTGTCTATGTTGTGTAGGGTGTGTATGTTGTGTGGTGGTGTATGTTGTGCACTGTGTGTAGTGTGTATATGTTGTTTATGTTGTGGTGTGTGTGTGTGTATGTTCTGTAGAGTGTGTATGTTGTGTAGTGTGTTATGTGTTGTAGTGTGTGTATATGTTGTCTATGTTGTGTAGTGTATAGTGTGTGTGAAGGTTGTGTAGTGTGTGTATGTTGTCTATGTTCTGTAGAGTGTGCATCTTGTGTAGTGTGTTATGTTTTGTAGTGTGTGTAGTGTGTGCATATGTTGTCTACATTGTGTAGTGTGTGTGTTGTCTATATTGTGTAGTGTGTGTATGTTGTGTAGTGTGTGTATGTTGTGCAGTGTGTGTGTAGTGTGTGTATGTTGTGTAATGTTTTTATGTTGTGTAGTGTGTGTATGTTGTGTATGCTGTGTAGTGTGTGTATGTTGTGTAGTTTGTGTGTAGTGTGTATACTGTGTGTGTATGTTGTGTATTGTGTGTAGTGTGTACACTGTGTGTGTATGTTGTGTATTGTGTGTAGTGTGTATACTGTGTGTGTAGTGTGTATAGTGTATGTTGTGTAGTGTGTGTATGTTGTGCAGTGTGTGTAGTGTGTGTATGTTGTGTAGTTTGTGTGTATGTTGTGTAGTGTGGGTGTGTATTGTGTGTGTAATGTGTATACTGTGTGTATGTTGTGTAGTGTGTGTGTGTATGTTGTATAGTTTGTGTAGTGTGTGTGTGTGTGTATGTTGTGTAGTGTTTGTAGTGTGTATACTGTGTGTGTATGTTGTGTAGTGTGTGTATGTTGTGTATGCTGTGTAGTGTGTATATGTTGTGTAGTTTGTGTGTATGTTGTGTATTGTGTGTGTAATGTGTATACTGTGTGTGTATGTTGTGTGTGTAGTGGGTATACTGTGTGTGTATGTTGTATAGTGTGTGTATGTTGTGTAGTGTGTGTATGTTGTGTAATGTGTGTAGTGTATGTTGTATAATGTGTGTGTATGTTGTTTTTGAGACTCTTTCTGTCTCTCTGAGAGTCCATACAGAAGTTCTTTCTGATGTCTTTAAGTTCGGTCTTTGAGAGATACTGCATCTTTAAAATGGTGGTCACCATGGTGATGGTGATGGTGGTGATGGTGACGATGGTGGTTTATTTTTCAGGATGTTTGCTGCTTACTTGTTTGATTTGCAGTTTTTTTGTTTGACGTGATCAAACGTAACCCATGGTAACGCATGTGCCAGTTTCTTCACTCGGGTGATAAACTGTGACACTGACAGTAGGGGGCGATATGTGGAAAAACATCACATCACATTTCACCAAGATATTTACACAGTACACACTAATCAGCCACAACATAAACACCACCTCCCTGAAACAGCTCCGCCCCCGTCAAGACCTGAACTCCACCAGACGTCCGGAGGTGTCCTGTCTATCTGACGCCGACACATTAATAAACACACCCTTAAATCCCACCACTTCACATCAGCACCAAATTACAGACGACTGGCTCGTCTCCAGGACTCCAGGTCCTGTGGGGTGTGTCCCAGCACACAGTGGTTCAGAGCAAACTAAAAGTCATCCAAGGAAGGACAACCAGTGACAGGCTCATGGAGACCGAGACTCACTGATGTGTCCAGAACGTCTGGTCCGATCCTACAGAAGATCCACAGAAGAACCTGTTGCTGAAGTCTTGTTGCCATGGACACCACAGAACACCTCCAGAGGTCTTGTGGAGTTTGTGTCTCGATGAGTCTGAGCTGTGTAGGTTTGCAGGTGGTGCTAATGTTGTGGCAATTCAGCGTATTTTGCTGAAGTAAGAATGGAAATTGTGATAGTGTTAAAAAAAAAACAAAAAAAGAAAGAAAAAAAATGAACCAGCTTTGCATGGTGTGGTGTTTTTCTTTTTCTTTTGTTAATTTGTTTATGTTTTTCCGGACGCATGGTTACAAATGGTTACAAATTGTTGGGGAGAAAAAAAATCTGCATGCTTTTGTTTAAATAAGAATAAAAATATATATATAAATTTTTTTTTTTAAAGGGCAATTTGCTGCTTCTGCTGGTTGAGAGTGTTTGCATTGACTCTTATTTTCTATTTTCTTCATTCTGTTTGTGCTGTTTGCTGTTTTTTCTCATTCGCTTGCCAGGAGGACCTACTATTCTTACTCATATTACCTGTAAGTAAAAAAAAAAAAACGAAGCTGGGGCTGGTTAAAGCCGAGCGGAGGGCTTGTTGGTCTTTGTCTCTCGGTTAGTTGTGTTAGTGTTTTAAAGATGCAGTATCCTTTTTTCAAGTGACTTCGCTTTGAAAGCAACCAAACCGACCAATCACAACCACGCTGCCATGTTTCCCAGCTCCAACCTGCTCCGTGCTCTTCATGACCCGAGCGCTGTGTTAGTTGAAAAAAGAATGCTGCATTTGTGTTTGTGTTTCATTTCCGTTCATTCTCTACAACTCGTGTGGTTGTCGTTGTCGTCGTCGTCGTTGTTTGCGTGTGCATGCGTGTGTATGTATGTGTGTGTGTGTGTGTGTGTGTGTGTCAGTTTATCACCCCTGCCATCCATATCCTAATAAACCTACACACACACTCTGGTTCACTCATATATGTTTGGTTTTGTTTTTGAATATCGAGTGGATTCGTTATGGGCGGTGGGATTGTGCGTGTTGCCGTGACAACGTGTCACAAGGAAGGTTTTGTGGTTAATGTTGTAATGTTATATTATATAATGTTCATTTATCTAAAGCTTTAAAAACTCTAATCTACTCGACTTGACCACTTTTACCCAGAATGCTTTGTTGTAATTTAGCGGGATTTTGCTGTAGCGGAAAACAAATAGCGCACCGTAGAAGCACGATTTGGTGGCGATCTTCCACATCGCGTGTCAGGATTTATGGCCGTTGAGACCGAAAATGAGAAATCTGTGGTAAAGTGTCATGCGGTGTTCAAACCGGTAGAGACGTGACATAGCAAAGCGGCCAGTACTCGTTCATTTCCAATTGATTTCCATGAGGAAACGCTAGCGTGAAATGGGTGGAGTCAGAGACGCAACAGAGTATTTCAGAGAGCTATAAGTAAATTTATAGACACAATTCGTAGAGTTTATTTCCCTCTAGGATTTTCAGTAACCCATCTGATTTGTGGTAAAAGACGGATGGGAAGGTGTGTGTGATCTGTGATTTGATTTTGTGTACATTCTGTAACACCTATAGTCAGTAACGTACGCTATAGTGCCTGGGCGGGGCTTTTTGCCACCAGTAAAACCAATAGAAACCAACGGTAAAGTTGATGAGATGCCAGTGGTCTGGATGACGAGAGGGGAAAACTCACTGCCGCTGTGAACAGAGTGCGAGCACCGCTGCAACGCTAGGCTAAATCCACCCGTAGGCAAACTTGCAGGACGGCTACAGATATGATAGCGACTGATATAAAATGCTAATGGTTAATGACGTATCATGTTTGTTCCAAACGGATCTCCATCATACATCACACACTCTCACACAGCTCAGATTTGATGATAAAATTTATAACTCTAAAATATACCGCAATTAATCATACGGACTCAAACTAGCGTAACATGGCTAACGGTTGTTAACGGTTGCTCTTATTAAGGTCACACACACTTTAAAACACAGATATAAAAAATATGAAACATGATCATGTTAACGTGAACTTGATAATTTTACACACTCATTATGGAATGTTAGTAACATTATGCCCCGCCCCTGAACCCTCCTCCCAAAACAAATTGGAAATTCCGCAGTCGATGAACTGAAATTTATTCCCGTTAAAAATCCGAGTACTGAATCTCTTTAAAACGTTTTAAACGCTGACAGAAATCATGTGATGGTACGTACCAGAGCTACTTAAAAAGGTCTGCTTGTTTATAATTTTAATTTTAAATTGTTAACTGTTTTTATAGCTAACTATTTTCCATGTAAATTGATATATTTCAAGCCTGTTTGGATCCGTGTGGTTTATGGCTCATGAAAATCCAGTATCAGTGTGAAATACACTTATTGGAATATTTCACATTGGAGCTTGAGTAAATTACTATTCAGTATAAATACGGTGTGTCTTTCAGTGTAGTTTAACACACCACCACAACCACAATCCTGCGGAAGACTGTTGACTTGACAGTCGTCCAGAAGAAGCTCAATGACACCATCTACAGGGAGGGACAGCAGAAGGTCACTGCTGAAAAGTCTGAGTGCTGTTTTAATGCATATTAATGAGAAGTTAACTGGAAGTGAACATGAGATATGACCACAGCCTGGACAGGATCGTCAAGAAAAGTAGTAGATGAAGACTGGTGTCAGTGTATCCTGAGCCACAATGCATGACCATCTACAGGAAATGCAAATCTACACAACTGCTGCTTTCATAATATCAGTCCACTCCTGAACCGGAAACGTTCCACCTGCACTTAGGAGAAACAAAACTGGACTGTTACTCGGTGTCCAAAGTTTATCTCTGTACAGATAAAAGTGAAGTTTACTTTTCATTTGGAGAATCAGGATCCTAGAGTCTGGAGGACGAGTGGAGAATCCAAAGTGTCTGAAGTTCGGTGTGAACTTTCCACAGTGATGTTTTGAGGTGCCATGTCTTGTGCTGGTGGTGATCCACTGTGTTTTATCAAGCCCAAAGTCAACACATCGTCTACCAAGAGATTTCAGATTTCATCTGCTGACGAGCTTTATGGAGATGCTAAATGTTGCATTGTACTTTCACCTAAAAAAAAAAAAATGGGGCAGTCGTGGCCCAGTGGTTTGAGAACTGGTCTCATGACCAGAGGGAGGCAACTAACTCCTCCAACTACTCCCCAGCTGCCTTGGATGGGGCTGCCTCCCGCTCCGGGCAAGTGTGTACATGTTCACTGGTGTGTGTGTTTCACTGCACGGATGGGTTAAATACGGTGGTCACATTCCTCTGTGTGCAAATACAGTAGGCAAGTAGTTCACTTTCACTTTTCACTAATTTCCTTTTCCAGAAGCACCTGGCCTCGGTGCAAAAGCTACTACGACATGGTTTTCTGACCATAATATTACTGTGCTTAATTGACCAGTCGACTGTCCAGACCTGAACCCCATAAAGGACCTAACCATAATCTGGTGTCTCTAGATGTCTGTGGTGGTACATTGTCCTGTTAAAAGAGGACAAACCCATGGGAATGAATACAGGACATGAACTGGTGGAACTCATCACACACAGTGTTCACCTGTCATCAGCCGTAACCAAAATCATCAAACGTAACCAAAAAAAGGCTTGAAATATCACAGTTTAAATTTCTGTATAAAATTGTGAATAAATGTTCAGTTTTTCAAAATATTCTAATTTTTTGAGAGGCACTAGTGTGTACATTTAAAATATTTCTTCTAGTATTGAGCTCAGTATGTCAATTATTTTACACTTTAAATCACACAGTGCGAATCCCAACAGTCCTGGTTATGTTATTATTTACACACCCTGTGTGTTAGGATCTTTAGCATGTGATCTTCCAGTGGGTTTCTCCTCAGTGTTTGTCCCTCCCATTCTTCTCTGTCCTGGGTTGTGTTGTGGTGTCAGGGTGGCTGTAGTTTTAAACTCCAATCCTAAATTAATCGAATGTTTGGGATGAATTTCTCAGGAAGCTGGCCAAGAAGCGCAAGGACGCAGCTGGAAATGCCAGACAGGAGATGACGCACATGGTAAACGCCATGGACCGGAGTTATGCTGAGCAGAACACACTGCACACCGAGGAACCTGTGACCGTCACCTTTATGGATTCGCACAGATGTAAGTACAGATAAAAACTTTATCTGAGAAATCGACTCGACTTTCATGGTCCAGTTTGGTGATTTAATCAAAACGTGAGTGACGTTTAGTTCACATTCAACTTTGCAGTGAATATTGACATGATTTTGTTTTGATATTAATTTCTAATTTCTAATTTATAATATGATATAATTACATCTGCTAAATATTACCATTAACCAGTACAATTATAT
>JAOVVF010000025.1:615748-618123 GCA_028565595.1 Duopalatinus emarginatus | reverse complement strand
ACAGCGTCTCTGACACGATGAAGCTCCTCCACAGAGTCCACACCACATTCACTCAGCCTCTATATGCTGGGTTTAGACCTCACTGGTTGTTTGATTCTGTGAGATTGCGTGATAGCAAATAATGTTGGTTTTTTTTATTTAAATTGCCACTTTTTTCCTTAGTCATATCTCTCTCTCTCACTCTCTCACACACACACAATCCAACAGCAATAAATCAACCATATTAATATATTCAGTATTTAAAGAAATACATTAATAATTTTACAAAAAATAATGAATAAATGTTAGAAATGAACCAGAAACAAGAACATTTGAAAAAGAAAATGATTAAATGATATCTCATGATGTTAACAGTGTATTTTTTATATTAATCAACCTCTCATTAAATAACTAATAAACAGTAATAATGGATCAGTGAAACTGAGTGACCCAAAGAAGTGAAGGATTATTTCTGGAATTGGTTAAATCTCAGGTTGTCAGTAGATTAACTCTTTAGTTTATAGTGTGCAGATTTTAAGGAAATATAAATTGTTAAATTACCTACAAATCACTTAAAAATCACGACTGTGATTTAATGTCATGGCAAAAAAATTATGTGACACAGAATTAATGTTAAAGATTGTTTGGGTTTGTGTTGTGTTTTTGATTGTATTAGATTGTCATACAATTCTATCTGGGGGGGTATTCCAGAAAGCGGGTTAAGTGACTAACCCAGGGTATGTTAACTCTGAGTTTACTAAAACTCTGTGTTTTCTGTTCCAGAAAAAAGGATTAAAGTGACTCTGTGTCAGTTGCTATAGCAACTTAAGCTCTGAAGCTAACCTGCTTTCTGGCAGGTTTACTGAACCCCAACCCAGAGTTACAAATACATTACTCATGAGAAAAGGCATGGCCTTTACTCCAGGATCCAATGGACAATGATGACCATGTTATTAGACCCTGATTTACCATTAACATCTCCATCAACATCACTGTTTTATATCTTAATCAATTATCTACAGTAACTACATTTTAAAATATTACATAGTGGATTTTCTATGTAAGTTGTCTCTACAGTGTAGAAGATAATAAAGCATATCAGGATAATTAAACATATAAGGATAATTAAACATATTGGGATGATTGAACATAGACAAGGCAACTGTATGTCAGTCTGTCCAAAAAGTGTTAAAGTACATCATGAATAGTATAACATAAACATATATATAATATATATAGAATATAGAAACATAAACCTGTAATGACAAAAAATGTCCAAACAAATTACACAGAATCAAGAGAAGAGAAAGTGAAGACACTGTGAACCAGTAGATAAAAACCTCCACTTCATTAAATCTTTTAGGATTTCCTCTGGTCATTGTCTGAAAGTTTACCAATTACACTTTCTTGCTCATATGATCAATTAATAAAAGATCTATAAATCATATTGATCATATGTGAAGTTTCTCACATCAGCGCAAATTTAGAAGCCTAATGTCCAGAATGTCCATGATTCAAGGATTTTTCAGGAGTCTACACTATACAGCAGATTTGATCAGGACTATAGGGATCCTCAAAGCCAGGTTCCAGTGATTGCAGGAGCTCAATGTCACTCACAGAGGGCATGGAACATATAATGATATGTGTGGCATTGAACAGCTACGCCACCATAAGAGGAGAGAGACACCCTGCCGTAACCCAGATACATACTGAAGAGGATCCTCACCTCCATCTAGCTGACTAATCACTATTCACTTTTAATCACTATCTCTCTGATTAACTGCTACATTATCTTACTTTTATCCATCTGCTCTTTAACAATATGGATCAAAGGATATTTATTTTCTTATTATTTATTTATTTATTATTATTTGTTTTATTTCCTCTAAATAAAAATATAGACAGATTTAAGGTCATTTATTACTTAAAACTGCAGGAGGCTCAGTTACTCTAACACCACCACCAATCATGAAGATACGGCATTAGACTTAGACTTAGACTTAGACTTAGACTCAACTTTATTTATCCCTTGGGATTACTCCATCAGGGAAATTCTGGTTCCAGTAGCTTATACAAATACAAATACAGAATACAAAAGATACAGAATAAAAACAATATGCCATTAAAGATACAGTACAAGAGGTAATATATAAGGAATCTATATAGTACAAAAGAGCATAAGAAAGTAGTAAAAACCTAGGATATGCTTCCTTCAGATATAGAATATCTGGACAGTAAAACAGACTACACAGTAGTTGACTTGTGTTATTGCACAATGAGAGAACATATTGCACATGAGTGACAGCACATGAACGGGCAGTTCTCAAATCTCGAGTCGTAAGAAGGAAAAAATGGGCAAGTGTGAGAATCTGAGTGACCACATTGTGACCTAGACG
>JAOVVF010000025.1:595748-610748 GCA_028565595.1 Duopalatinus emarginatus | reverse complement strand
AAAAAAAAAATTTTGAAAGGATTTCATTTTAAGTATTGCACTAAATCATTTTTCATTTCTTCTCCTCTCCGGCAGAGTTTCTTTGAGGGTCAGTCGGCGTCGTGGGACGTGGCCAAGAAAGAGCAGAACCGAACCAAAAATCGCTACGGCAACATCATCGCATGTGAGTTTCGTCTGACTTAAATTAAGACAGTGTTTAAAATAATAATAATAATAAAAAGTGTTCAGTTTTGAGTAGCTTTATTAGCATGACTGTGTGAAGTACAGTATTACATACAGTATTGTTATTATTATTATTATTATTATTATTATTGATATTGTTGTTTTGTTATTGTTATTATTATTATTATTATTATTATTGTTTTTTGTTAGTTAATTGTTGTTGTTGTTGTTATTATTATTACTACTATTATTATTATTATTGCTATTATTAATATTATTGTTATTATTATTGTTGTTGTTTTTTGTTAGTTATTGTTGTTGTTATTATTATTATTATTATTATTACTATTATTATTATTATTATTGTTGTTTTCTTGTTATTGTTATTATTATTGTTAGTATTATAATTATTATTATCATTATTATTATTATTGTTGTTATTGTTATTGTTATTATTATTATAGTACTGTAGAGGGGAGAATGGTGGGGTCAGAGGGGTGAAAACGTCAGTCGGGTGGGGGTTGGGGGGGGGGTATGTATGTGGGGACACCCCTGTCTGTCTCGATCAAAACAAAAGAAGACAGTATGTATTAGTGCTAACGTGTACGTTTGTGATCCTGAACGTTTCCAGACGATCATTCTCGAGTGATCCTGCAGCCGGTGGAAGACGACCCGTCATCTGACTACATCAACGCCAACTACATAGACGTAAGTGGCGCTGTGTGTCCCTCCTCCTCCTCCTCCTCCTCTTCCTCCTCCTCCCTTGGCGAAGGTGTGAGAAACAGCTCTCCCTCTCTCGTATGTCAGCATGCGTTCCTTCTCCAGATTTTATACACGATTTTTACCGTTTTCTTTCTCTTGCCTTCGGTGGAGGTTCTGCTAGAGACTCACTGACTCATCTGTTGTGCTCTCTCTCACTCTTACGCTCTTGATTTTGGGCCCTAGATTTGGCTGTACAGGGATGTAAGTAATTTTTCATTTCCTGTAGGACGCACATGCACACACACACACACACACACACACACACACACACACACAAGCACAGCCGTGACCCCCTTTAATGCTTCTAAATCATCTGCATGGAAACTGCATGCCCCCCCCCTCTGCAGCACACACACTTCTCTAGATCCTCTCTTTCATTTCTCCTTCTTCATGCCTTTGTGTTCCATCGTTTTCTCCATCACGCCATCACACGCTCATCTTCATCCTCTGGTTGTTTTGTTGCTGTTCCTGTTTTGCTGTTGATGTGAAGAGGTTGAGGAGTTAAACTGACCACCAGGGCAAAAAACCAGCACGTGTTTAACTGTTATATAACAAACAGCATAAAGATACAATACCATACACTGAAGTGGCAGAAAAACTGGTTCACCAGTCTAATCCTTGGTAGGTCCTCCACGGGGCATGGACTCCGATAAACCCCAGACTTCCTCCAGAACGCTCCACAATCCTCTTGTATTCCTCTTCGAGGTGGAGGATTTCTGTGTTCCACAGAGCGTCACATAACGTTCAGATCTGGTGATTTAGGTGTGACTGACTAATCCCCAAACTCAGATGAGTGTTCCTCTAACCATAACCCGGTGTCTCTATGGCGACGTGTGTTGGTCTATTGTCCTGTTAGAAGAGAACAAACCCATCAGAATAAATACAGGACTTGAACTGGTGGAACTCATCACACATAGTGTTTACCTGTCAGAGACGTCTGGAGGTGTCCCAGGGGTCCCATGTGGAACGTCTGATAAATAAACCCTACACCGTTATGGAGCCACCACCGGGCTCGTCTGTACCAGATTTTCTGGCACTTCAGTGAAATACTGAACCCTTGATATTGTGCATGAAGGCTGGATACAACAATGAATAATGACAGGAATAAACATGTGACCCAGCTGACACATATGACAGCACTCATATTAACTAGCTGAACTCACAAAACTATTTATTTAGGAAGATTTTTACCCAAACTAAATCCCGCCTCCCTTGTTCTTTGATTGGTCGCCTCTTTGAACCAATCATGAGCAGTTCAGCTGTGGGGAAAAATGTGCTGTGCTTAACAATCGCTGTGGAATATAAAACTTTCAGGGAGGAAAAAATGGATCAAATTGTTTATATGCTAAATTATAGCAATCTTTTTTTAAAAAAACGGTTAATTAAAAAATAATTAATTAGTACAAAATCCGTAAAGGGACATGAAAAAAAAAATCAAAATATATTTAGCATGCGCACGTAAAACTGTTGTAAAACTTAACTCGAAAGTTTCGCGCACAAAATATATTTAGATTTTTTTTTCTTTTTCCATATCCCTTTATGGACTCCGTAAATTAGCATTATAGCTACCAATTTAGTGTGCGTAGAAAATCCATTAGCATCTGTTTGACTACCAACGTGTGACAATTATCACAATACATAACAGCAGAAGTGTTTCATTTTATAACACAGATGTTTACATACAACTAAAATTCACATTTTAAAGAGCCGAACTTTCCGCCGGTGAGACTGACCTGTAACGTCCGGTGTTCAGCAGTAAATCGCAGAGGTTCGTTCTGGATAAATGAAAGCGCAGTAAATAAAGTAGCTGAATCACTATAAAGCGGCTCTAATGAGAAGTTTCATCAGGATTACAGCTCGATAATAATTCAATTATTGAACAGCCGGTTTGTCGTCTTCACTTTATTTTCTCCGTCTGTAATTAAGTGATGAATGTGCAGAGTAATGACCCGCTGCTCCGATCTGGACCGCGGGAACCACTTAGTGTTCCGCAATAATATAATTCCTATTAAACCACGTTAAAAAAGGCCGGGCTAATTGATGCCGAGTGCTGCTGATGTGCTGATCTGCTGACTTTTGCTGCTTTTTGTAGATGGCTGACGTGTTAAAAACCGCTTTCCCAACCTGTGTGTTTTTGGTTTACAGGGTTACCAGCGTCCGAGTCACTACATCGCAACTCAAGGTGGGATATATTTGAAAGATTATGATAATTACATTACCTTTATGTTGAATGAACCTGTATCGGTTCCTGATGTTGGTACGATTTCACAGTCACACTGACTGGAACCTGAATTCTAACATCAGCTAATCAGGAATTAGCCCTGATATTTATTTTTATAATTAATAGTTTTTATGTAGTTCAAACACCAATCAGCCATAAGATTGCCATGGCCTAGTGTTTGGGGAACTGGTCTCAGGACTTGAGGTGCCCTTAACCTAGGCAGCAAACCCCCCAAACTGCTCCCCAGGTGCCATGATTGCCCCGCCCCCTCTCCGCTCTGGGCAAGTGTGTTCACTACTGCCCCCTAGTGTTCACTGGTGTGTGTGTTTTACCGCACTGATAGGTTACATGCGGAGGCAAACAGTTAACTTTCAGTTTCCTGTGACCTCCACACTCGCCCATTTTGCCTGGTTCAGGTTTTGATCCCAGCTTAAAGTGAAAACGGTCTGATTTCTTCAGGGAGACTTTTCCAATAAACTACTAGATTTTTATCTACAAATTTGACTCTCGTGAATTTACTCCTTCAAACAAGGGACACGTGGTAGGCGGCCGCGGGGCCGTTTACTACACTTTCAACACATCGCCTTTAGGAACTGACCGTTGACTCGCTGTTTAACGTATCCCACCCCTTAACAGGTGCCACAGTAATGAGTTAATCATCATTATTCACATTAACCTGTCACTCTTGTTATTTTTCCCGGGTCTTGGTCAGGTCCTGTCCACGAGACGGTGTACGATTTCTGGCGGATGATCTGGCAGGAGCAGTCGGCGTGTATCGTCATGGTAACCAACCTGGTGGAGGTGGGACGGGTATGTTGTTCTATTGCCTGCTGCGGAATGACGGAGGCCATGTTGTTGTTGTTGTTGTTGTTGTTTTGATTTTCCGTGTCTGTGTCATGTGACGGCCTCCAAACCGCTGCAACCCTTTGAAGAGGAACCAGAGGTCCAGAATCCATTTAAAACTTTAAACTTATGGGCAACAACACAGGCACCCTATTCCCTTTGTAGGATGCCTACATAGTTCACTAATACAGGAATGTTACACGTTGGCCTTCCTGTGCCGCAGTGCATGATGGGTATTCTGTGTATAATTCGGACAATGGTGTATAACAGCCCATTTTATTTATTAAATACAATCAATCTAGCGTTGATAGAAACTTCTCAAAGGGTTACCGCGTGCCTGCGACTGCATGGTTACAATCACGACGTGTGGTGACCGTGGTGTCACTGGTTGCTATGGTTACATAACGCTAATGTAACATTGTACGTCTGGCGATAAGTGACTAATTAAGCTTGATAGGTGCAGTCGCCTTAGCAACCACCGCGGTCAACACATTCGTATGTATCGCTGAACGCTAGTCTGTTAGCATGCGGATGCTAAACTGCGTAACTGTGATGTGACTTGTTGAGTGTTTGTATTTCGTGTCCGTAAAAAAATGAGGACTTTCTCCTCAGCGGGACGTCCCCACGGCGTTTTGTTCCTCTAACACCACAGTGATGTGGCAGAGGTTTTATTCTGAACGTGTTAAAAACAGCACTTCGTATCTTTTATTTATTTATTTATTTAAAAGTTTTTAGGTTTTTATCTGTTTTATTGTTTCTGCTGTTCCCTGGTCACAAACCTTTCCTCTAACACTGGAGACTCCTTCCATAAGGGTTACATAAACGTCTCACAGTATCAAAGAATACACATATTTTACACGGTGAACGATCCGTTACTATGGAAACGATAACGTACACTGTACTGTTATAGAAAATAAACCAACACCCTCTGACCAATCAGGAATCAGTATGGAACAACACTGTGGTGTAAATTGTGATATTCAGGATTGGTATCTTTTATACTCTGAATGTTCAGTATTGTGACCAATTATTGTGAATATTGATGTGTATATATTATATTTATGTATTTATATATATAAATAATTATTTGTGTGTATTGTATTAATAATAAAAGTCTTTGTGCTGCTCTGTCTTCGACCCGTGTGTCTCCACTTCAGGTGAAATGTTATAAGTACTGGCCGGATGATGCAGAAGTGTACGGAGACTTTAAGGTGACGTTTGTGGAGGTGGAGCCGCTGGCCGAGTATGTAGTGCGCACGTTTACTCTGGAACGCGTAAGTGAGACCCCGCCCACATTCTGACACCAATGAACACGACTTGTATCCAAATTTCCACCTGTATTGCATAAGTTAATATATTTTTACTTTATTTAGATTTATTTTAATGCATTAAAATTAAATTTTATTTAAAAATGTAAAGAAAAAATCTAATAATTTATATACATATATTAATAATGTATATTTGATTTGTAATAGTTATTAACTAAATGCTCTCTACATTTTTTTAAAGACAATTTACTCGTCTGTTATGTTTGTTCTAATTTTTTCTTTTATAAATATATATAAATTTTTTATATAATTTTTATACAAAAATCTTAATATTCCTTTGCATGTCTATTTATCTGTTTATTTTATTTTGTACACTGAATTATTTCTCTTAAAACTTTCATTAGATTATTTTGTAGTTTAACTTCATTAGTTTAAATAATTACAATTAATTAATTAATTAATTAATTAATAAATAATTAATTAATTAGTTAAATATGACGTGTATATAAGTGTCCTCTGACTCAAAGCGGGCGTGTGTTTCTGTGTGTGTGTGTGTGTGTGTGTGTGTGTGTTACTGACATTTACTCGTTCCCTACAGAGGGGTTTTAATGAAGTGCGTGAGGTGAAGCAGTTCCACTTCACCGGTTGGCCGGATCACGGAGTTCCGTATCACGCTACAGGACTGCTGTCCTTCATCCGCCGCGTCAAAATGTCCAACCCTCCGACTGCAGGACCCATCGTGGTGCACTGCAGGTATACACACACACACACGCACACACACACACACACACACACACACACACACAGTGCATTGTGGGGAATCTGCGCCCACTTTGGGTTCTTCATTTGGGCACTTCCTGTTGCAGTGCATTGTATTCCGGAGATATATTCTCTGTAAAGGTCTCTGTGTGTGTGTGTGTGTGTGTGTGTGTGTGTGTGTGTGTGTGTGTGTGTGTGCGCGCTCCAGCTGCAGATCAGCAATGCACACAAACCCACATCCTGTTTCACACATACACACACACACACACACACACACACACACACTATACTTCCAGTATAGAGTGTCGTTTACATTCTGGTTTCTTCCTGTAAAAGAGTTTTTTTGTTTTATGTTGTGTTGATTTTAAATGAATGAAATTAACTAAACTAACTAAAAAATAATAATTATTAAAAAATAATAATAATCAGGATTATAATCATATATTTTAATTTATTCACAAAATATATAAAAGTATATAAAAAATTAGGAAATAAATAACTGTTATAAATGATCGTTTATGACAACGGAAATTAATTTTAAAAAAGCTAAAAACAATTTTAGCATTTTATTATTTATTTATTTATTTATTTGTAATATTTTAGTTACATTTGTGTATGAATTTAAATTAATTAATTTCTCACTCTATGTAATTTAATTTGTAATTATCTTTTTTTTTTTTCCTTTTCTTCATTATTGGTAAATTATTTTATTATACTATAATATATAATATATAGTGTAATAATTAATAAATAAATAATTACTTTTATTATATAATATTTATTCCATTTATTATTAATAAAGTTTTTTTTATATATATATTATAAATAAAGACGCTCCTGAACACCGGTGTGTGTTTGTTACTAATCCCGTGGATGCGAGTGATCTTTGAGGTGATCTCAGCCCTGGTGTGATGGTGATGGTGATGGTGATAATGCTCTGTCACTTCCTGTTTGTCAGTGCGGGGGCGGGGCGCACCGGATGTTACATAGTGATTGACATCATGCTGGACATGGCAGAGCGCGAGGGCGTGGTCGACATCTACAACTGCGTCAAAGCGCTCCGGTCGCGACGCATCAACATGGTGCAGACCGAGGTGGGTATGAACACACACACACACACTCTCGAGACTCCTGACGTCATGAATCAGTCTGACGTGTGTGTGTGTGTGTGTGTGTGGCATCATTTCAGGAGCAGTACATCTTCATCCATGACGCCATCTTGGAGGCGTGTCTGTGCGGAGACACCGCCATCCCGGTGTGTGAGTTCAAGGCTGCTTATTACGACATGATCCGCATCGACTCACAGAGTAACTCCTCCCACCTCAAAGACGAGTTCCAGGTAACACACACACACACACACACACACACCTTACATCAGTCCAGAGAAAAGTCTTTCTGTTTACAGTATAACAACCTGTGTGTGTGTGTGTTCGTGTGCGCATGTGTGTTCGTGCGTGTGTGCGTGTGTGTGTTCAGACACTGAACTCAGTGACCCCTCAGCCCCAGCCTGAGGACTGCAGCATCGCTCTCCTGCCCAGGAACCATGAGAAGAACCGCTTCATGTCCAACCTGCCCCCTGACCGCTGCCTGCCCTTCCTCATCACCATCGACGGGGAGAGCAGCAACTACATCAACGCCGCACTCATGGACGTAAGCACCGCCCCCTTTTCTCTCCACCCATTCATCCATCCATCCACCCATCCCTTCGTCAGCACCCCTCTATCTGCATCTCGCTGTCCCTCCATCCATCGTTTCTATCACTGCAGTAGATCATGAACTCCACGTCTCCATCACTGTAGACCTCCATCTATTCTCCACCTCCACCTCCCTCTCTCTCTCTCTCTCTCTCTCTTATCCCTTCATTTGTTCTTCTATCACTCCGTCTTTACAGCTACAGCACTGCTGCACTCTGTCGCTATCTCTTTACACCTTCACCCTCCACCCGTTCTCTCCACAGCCATCTCTCTCTCTCTCTTTATCCCTCCATCCCACACCCATTTATGTCTGCACCACCTTTGTGATCTCTCACTTCACCTCCATGGACGTCCTTCGCCTCCCTTCTCTTTCCTCCGCCGACTCACACGCCAACTCTATCCCTGTTTTAGCCCAGAGTTCCTTTCTTCACCTCTGTCTTTTTCTCTCCCTCTCTCCCTTCTCTTTCTCTCTCTCTCTCTCTCTCTCTCTCTTTTCCTCTCTCTCTCCCTCTCTCCCTTCTCTTTCTCTCTCTCTCTCTCTTTTCCTTTTTCTCTCTCCCTCTTTCTCTTTCTCTCTCCCTCTCTCTTTCTTTCTCTCTCTGACTGTCTCCCTCTCTCTCCCTCTCTCTCTCTCTCTCTCTCTCTCTTTCTTTCTCTCTATCCCTCTATCTCTCTTTCTTTCTCTGACTGTCTCTCTCTCTCTCTCTCTCTCTCTCTCTCTCTATCTCTCTCCATCCCTCCATCCCTCTATCCTCCCCCTTCCCTGTTAGACTCGAATGGCTTGAGACAAATCCAGCTCAACGTTTTTTTTTCTTTCTTGTTCTAATGAATGTAATAGAAACATTTTAACACACACACACACACACACACACACACACACACACACACACTCAGATTCTGTGTTAAAATCACACACACCGATTAAACTGTCAAATCGCTTCCCTATAACGCTGACGCAGACATCAGGAGTGTACCAGGTAACGTCCCGTCTTTATCTCAGACTGGATTTGTTTCATGGCCGCTTTCCATCGGCATGCACGCACACACACACACACACATTTACACACACACACACATTTACACACACACACACACACACGTGCACATGCGTGTTTTGGTCCTGTCTGACTGCTCTTCATCATTGTTGCATGCTTGTGCACATTACTCATCTTTATGTAAACAAGTCCTTGTGTTGTGTGTGTGTGTGTGTGTGTTGTATTTCTGGTTACTCACCATCTGTGTGTGTGTGTGTGTGTGTGTGTGTGCGTGTGTGTGTTACACAGAGCTACAGGCAGCCGGCGGCCTTCATCGTCACTCAACACCCTCTGCCGAACACAGTAAAGGATTTCTGGAGGTTGGTGTATGATTACGGCTGCACCTCCATCGTCATGCTGAACGAGATCGACCTCGCTCAGGTGAGAGCCTCATGACTAACACACACGCGCACACACACACACACACACAAATGCACAATCCGTATTATTATACACTGAACTTCCACACATTAACACCACAAACTCACTGACAGTCAGTTCACAGATCACATGTATTAGAACCAGGAACATTGGGCAAGTGTAACAAGACGACTAGACGACTAGACGACTGAGTAGATTTCAACACCAGACTCACACACTGCTTCTCCTCAGACACAGTCTCAGACTCAGAGTCAGACTCAGTCTTATACTCAGTTTCTGCATCAGTCTCTGACTCAGACTCAGCCTCTGACTCAGTTTCAGACTCAGCCTCTGACTCAGTCTCAGTCCCAGACTCAGTTTCAGACTCAGTCCCAGCCTCAGTGTCAGTCTTAGCCTCAGTCCCTGCCTCAGACTCAGACGCACACAGACTCAGTCTCAGACTCAGTCTCAGATGCACACAGTCCCAGGCTCAGTCTCAGACACAGCCTCAATCTCAGTCTCAGACTGTCAGTCAGTGTCAGTCTTAGCCTCAGTCCCTGCCTCAGACTCGGACTCAGACGCATTCAGACTCAGTCTCAGACTCCGTGTCAGATGCACACAGTCTCAGACACAGTCTCAGGCTCAGTCTCAGACACAGTCTCAGACACAGTCTCAGACACAGTCCACAAGAAGGTTGCAGGGATGTGATACCCTCCCTGAGTGTCATGTCTGTGATTAATGGAGACATGTCAGTGTTTAGACTGGGTTTCTCATTCACATGTGAGGGACTAAAACTGTGCACTGTGGATGCAATGTGATGTGACCTGAGACATGTAGACACAGCCACAGACCACGACAAGATGCGCTACATGAGCACTCACAGAGACGGGGGGTGGGTTCAGCTGATATGATGCTAATGGTGGTGACCTGTCTATTGATAAAGCCTGACACAAACCATTCTTACGTACACTGTCTTCACACACACACACACACACACACACACACACACACACACACACACACACACACACACAGGTCAGTGTTCCTGTCTCTCCAAGACAGTGTGTAACTACAGTCTAAACCCTATTTCTGGTGTGTGTGTGTGTGTGTGTGTGTGTGTGTGTGTGTGTGTAGGGCTGTCCTCAGTACTGGCCTGAGGAGGGAATGCTCCGTTATGGCCCCGTACAGGTGGAGAGAGTTTCCTGCTCGATGGACTGTGATGTCATCAGTCGCCTCTTCAGGATATGTAACCTGACCCGAGTGAGTCAGTCATAATAATAATAATAATAATATCCAAAATAATTAAATGTGTGAATCAGATTAAATGATGACTCCTCCCCCAATTCAACAATAATAATCATTATACAATATTAGTAAGTTGGTCATGTGATTCAATAATTTTTTAGTTTGTTATATTTTTATATTATTGTTATCACCTGTAAATATTTTTTTTAATTCTATCTCCATTTTACATCTATAAAGTTAATTATTTATTAAACAATATCACTACAGTACAGTGGTATTAGCGGGTTTATGTGTGTGTGTGTGTGTGTGTGTGTGTGTTTCAGCCACAGGAGGGCTACCTTATGGTCCGTCATTTCCAGTACCTGGGGTGGGCGGGGCTTAGGGAGGTTCCCGCCTCCAAGCGATCGTTCCTGAAGCTGATCCTGCAGGTGGACAAATGGCAGGAGGAGTGTGAGGAGGGGGAGGGGCGCACCATCGTACACTGCCTGTGAGTACACACACACAGAGTCACTGTCCACTTTATTAGGAACATACAAATACACGCCAGCTAATGTTGTTGGTGCCAGATGTGCTGGTCTGAAAGTGAAAGTGAAGTGATTGACCTACTGTACTTGCACACTGAGAAATTTGGCCTATTTGTGCAGTAAAACACACACACACACAAGGAGGCCGTGAACACTTGCCCCAATAAATTGGACCATTATTTGTATATCTAATACACCTGTGTGCGTGTTTGTGCGTGTATGTGCGCGTGTGCACGTGTGTGCGTGTTTGTTTGTGTGTGCGTGTGTGTTTGTGCGCATGTGTGTGTGTGTAGGAACGGCGGCGGTCGCAGTGGTGTTTTCTCTGCCATCACTATCGTGTGTGAGATGATTAAGAGGCAGAACGTTGTGGACGTGTTTCATGCTGTGAAGAGTCTGAGGAACAGCAAACCCAACATGGTGGACACACCGGTGAGACACACACACACACACACACACACACACACACACACACTCATTTCAATAGGCAATTCACTCACTGAAGTGCTAAGTTTACTGTTAGTGTTTATGCTAATTGCTACTGCTAATTTGTGTGCTGATGCTAATTTTTGTGCTAGTGCTAATTGCTAATTTCTGATTGATAATGCTAACGGCTTATGTTAATCGCTAACGCTGATGCCTACAGCTAATGCGAATTGCTAATGCTAATGCTAATTCCTAATGGTTAATGCTAATGATTGTCTTAAGGCTGACGCTAATGCTAACGGCTAACGCTAATTGCTAATGCTAACGCCTAATGCTAATGATTGTCTTAATGCTAACTGCTACTAGCGTGCTCACACACACACCTAGCACATCCTAAATTGCCTGTATGACTGAGGGGCGGAGCTCAAGCTGCATGATTGCTCACATGACATTACAGTAGTTTAGCGCGCTTCCTGTTGAAATCGGATAAACACACACACACACACACACACACACACACACACAGACACACAGACACAGTTAACTAGCGCATTGTAACCACGTCTGTGGCCCTGAGGGACGGGCCGGTGTGGTGAAGCAGAGTCACTGTTACAGCCATGAATGAGTTTTATTCCACTTATACCACAGCGTCTCTCTTTTCTTCCTCCTACCGGGATGAGTCCCTGTCATGTATGACGAGTTAGTGAATAGTGAGACTTGTTTGCCCAAACGTATCTGACTAGCATTGTAGACATGCACCGAGACCTGGACTACACATGACCTCTAATGGTGTCTGTGGCACCAAGACATCAGTAACAGATCCTTCTGTGGATCGTCTGTGAGATCAGACCAGACGCTCCAGTCTTTACCTTCACTGCCTCACACACACACACACACACACACACACACACACACACCATTGAGTTTCGGTCTCTCTGGGTCACTGCTTGTCTTTCCTTGGGCCACTTTTGGTAGGTATGAACCACTGTATACAGGGACACACCCCACAGGACCTGCTGTTGTGGAGATGATCAGACCCAGATGTCTAGACGTCTAGTCGTCTCATTACACTTGCCCAGTTTTCCTGCTTCTAACAGATGAGATGTGAGAACTGACTGTTGACTTGCTGTGTGTGTGTGTGTGTGTGTGTGTGTGTGTGTGTGTGTGTGTGTGTGTGTAGGAGCAGTACCGATTCTGTTACGACGTGGCGCTGGAGTACATCGAAAACTCATAATGGAGACGTGAAGGAGGAGCCGTCAGTCATCCATCCAGACCAGTTTCCTGCTCACTCGTCTTTGTCCGTCACCGTAGAGTCGCTCCTGCGCGTCTGAACGTCTGTGGGTGGGGACGATAAATAATCGTAAACATGGTACGTACTGTTTAGCAAACAGTGTTAGCGAGCTAGCTTCATAAAAAGTGGGACGCGACGGAAACATTCACACGTTTTATTTAAAAAAAAATTTTTGTAAACACAAAGACCATCTGTTGCATGCAAAACATATTTTTTGTTTAATTTCTCTCCGTTGTCACGGTTACTGTCGATGACTCATGTATATGATTGTATCTGATGTATACGTATAGAAAAATCCATTGTGTAAAAAAACTAAACAAAAAAAAAAACAAGAAGTAAAATCAACTGCAGCGTGTGACATTGGCTTTGTATTGTGCACTAATGGCTGGCTTATGGATTATTCTTATTATCTTTATTTTTGTCTTTTTCAGTTTTTGTAGCAAAATTATAATCGTAAGCCAAAGACGAGTGTAAATATGTCTATAAAGCACATTGTTTGTATTTATTTTTTTCCCCGAAGGCTCAAAACAATCGTCGTCATTCCTGCCTGTTTGCCTTGTAAACATTTTATTGTGATTGTTTTTTTATTGTTTTTATTTTATTTCAGTGGTGTTTTGTGGACTGTGGGCATGTGAAGATAAATCAGCTGAATGATTTACTGCAGTATTAAAATGCTGTTTACATCCATTTATACACACACACACACACACACACACACACACGCGGCCCGCTACGATTGGGATTTTGTTCATTTTGCATTTGTTGTGTTGTATTGAATTGTTTGAAATTCAATATTGAAATTTGCCTAATTTTGAATTTAATCAAATTTAATTAGTTCAATCCAATTTATTTTATGTTGAATTTGTTTAAAATTGTATTGTTTAAAAATTGTTTTAATTGTTTTAAACCTTAACATACAGTTTTAAAGATTTTACAAAAATGCAATGACAACATTTCAATCAGATTTTATTTAGAATAGTCTGATAAATAAATAAATAAATCAATCAATAAATAAATGACACTGAGAAATTATATGTCATCAGGTAAATTTTACAGAAGTTCTTAATTTTGGTGAAATAATAAAAAATAAAAAAATCTGGTAAATAAATAAAAAAAAGGAATCTGTCCGACTGACTGAATTGTCCCACATCAGTTTAGTGATAACGCAGTAAAAAAACAACCTCACATGCCATTTTTTTCTTTTTGTAATTTGTTTCTTTACTTGTTAACGTTTTTAACTGCATTTTTGTTGTGTGTGTACATGAACTGTAACTTTTACTGAAGCGATATCGAGGAGAAAGTCTGATGAGGAGAAGAACTTTATTTTACAGACTTCTCTGGAGAACTCGAGCGCTACGTTACGAGTGTTTTAGGCTAAACATCCAGTGTTTAACTCCAGCGTAAGGGAAGGAAAACACAGCCTGGTGTCTCCATGGTGGACTTTTACATTGAAAGGGAGAATTAAAAGAAAAAACAAAACAAAAAACAATCGCGTCATCTGGGTCACGCATCGTCTCTGTTCTGTCTGTAGTTGTTGGCTTAATGGCTGTATTGAACTAGTGAAAATTCTTTTAATAAAAAACATAGCCAATGTGCAAAGTCTTGATTTATTTTATTTTATATATCAGTGTTATTAATACGATAATGACGACCTAACATGATCAGTTTATGTCATTGTCCACTTTTCAGATACGAATATCAGTACAATAATTACAAATGACCTGCTTTATCAGTTTGTATGTTAACGTCATTTTTATTTTTTAATCTTACACACTGTCGAGTTTTTCTTCTCGGTTCACTGACGACTGACCGGTCTGCAGGAAATATCTTACAAAACATTTCCACAAGCTGGTGGATTCCGTGCCCCATCGCAGACCTACCGAGTATTAAACTGGTGTCATCACCTTCAGCCTTGCATGACTTTCCAGGCCTCTTCGATTACGTTCAGATCTGTTGATTTAGGTGTGAATGACTAATCCCCAAACTCAGATGAGTGTTCCTCTAACCACAATTTGGTGTGGTGGTCCGTTGTCCTGTTAGAAGAGGAAAAACCCGTCAGAATGAACACAGGACATGAACTGGTGGAACTCATCACACAGTGTTCACCTGTCAGAGACGTCTGGAGGTGTTCCAGGGGTCCCATGAAACCGTATACCATCAGAATCATACAATTTAAGACAATATACAATAACAATACAAATATTGTACAGACTGACTGACTGACACTGCAGTGTAACAGTGATGTAAACAGTGATGTGGAACATGATTAGGAATGAACTGTGGTGTTGATCAGTTATTTATGACTGTGATGGCACTAGGAATGGATCGTGTGCGTACGGATCTGTAGCACCTGCCCGAGGGGAGAAGTTGGAGAAGGTTGTGATGAGGATGAGAGAATCTGTAATGATTTTCTC
>JAOVVF010000025.1:576363-595648 GCA_028565595.1 Duopalatinus emarginatus | reverse complement strand
TTTTGTGGTGGTTCCAAACCAGACTGTGATGGAGGAGCACAAGACAGGTTCAACGATCACAGTGTAGAACAGTTCCAGCAGCTCCTGTGGCAGTCTGTGGTTACTCAGTTGCTTCTGCTGGGTGGAGGATGGAGTTGATGTTCATCTCCAATTTCAGATCCTGAGAAATGCTTGTTCCCATGTTGTCTCCACTGTTGAGACAGTTGGGCTATTGTATACTGTCTTCTCCACAGTCTTGACAATCTTGAGTTCAGCTCAGTTACCAGTATGGAGACACCACTAGCTGATGTATTAAGCCCAGTCTCACCTGTTATATTATACTGAACATTGGAATTTCAACCTTGAATCCACATTAAAATTCAGTCTATTAGATGTTGGTTCACGTTTCATAATCAACGTAGCCATGATGTTTGTAGGGAAATAAAAATTGTTGTTATTATTTTTATTTTTATTATGATATTATTTTTTAAATATATATTGTACCAATGAAACACACACACCTCCTTCTCTGGGTTACACCTGACCCTGCCTAAAACACACAGTGACTGAGACTGAGACAGAGATCATCAGAATTCCACAGCACAGACAAATCCTGACGGAATATCAGCTCAGCGTCCAGAGACGGGCAGGTAGAAACATTCCAGGCAATGGACACCAGAATTCCTGTGGAACGTCCATAGTTCTGAGATCAGGAGACTGAGGTGTGACTGACTAATCCCCAAACTCAGATGAGTGTTCCTCTAACCATAATCTGGTGTCTGTAGACGTGTGTGGTGGTCCATTGTCCTGTTAGAAGAGGACAAACCCATCAGAATGAATAGAGGACATGAACAGGTGGAACTTATCAGAAACGACACAAACACACGCACACACACACACACAAACACACAGTGTTGATGGACATTTTTATGTGTAAACAAAGATTTGCACACGCAAGCATTTGAGGAACAGGTTAGTTAGTGGACTGAAAAGCTATATTGTATTTATCGAGGACTTTTAACTCCTTTAATCTGTTTAAAGTTTGCTCCAGAAACGTTCAGGCTCTGATTGGTTGTTTATGTAATTGTATGAAAGTGGGCAGGGCTTGGCTGTATTTGCTGAAACAGGCTAGCAGGTTCAGTTAAGTTCAGAAGTGATTTATTAGCATTAAGAATATTTGCATCCTTCACATTTGGTAGAAGTTCTCTTCCAGAGCAAACGTTTCATTTTATAAAAACCAAAGGAGTTGGTGATCGAGCCACTGAGCTAAACTGAACTGAATTTCCACACTAATGGAAATTAATTAATTCATTAAATTATAACATATATAAGGTGATCCACTGCAAGTCATGAATTAGTATTGAGATCAGTATTAAGAGTGAGACTGCTGTCTGTCGTGTTCTAGTTCAGAGCCGAGTACAAACCTGTGCTGATAAATGGACTCGATTCTGCCAAAGTCTCACAAAGTCTCAAACAGGAAATCATTCACTTACAGTTTCACTTTAAAAGTTGACTAAAGATTCCAACAAAACTGAATCACAGCCGATTCTGAGGTATCGCAGGACCTTTGGGTAAATGAATCAATGTCAGTTCACATCATGATGAAATTCCCCTACATCTCCCTTTACACCCCCAGCCGAGAGCCAATCAGATTACAGCACAAAATCCTAAATATAACTTTATTTCACAAAGTTTTGTGTATAACACTGTAAAATAAAAAAAAACATTTACTCAGTATTTTGTTTGTGTTTTTTTTTTCACAAAAATAAAAGTAATGATCATATAATGTAATATTATCACATTATATTATCATGTTATTATTATAGTGTGATATAAATGTAAATTATAACTATAATAATAATAATAATTATTATTATTATTATAATGTTAATATTATTATACTGTGATATAAATGTAAAATGTTAGAATGTTATAAATATACATGTGCATACACACATATATACATTATACATGTATGTGAAATTTTTTACATTATATGAAATATTCATTATACAAAAATAAAGAAACATTTTATTCATGTGTTTATTTTTTACTTTTTTTATTTTTTAAATATTTATGTTTTATTTATTTAATATATATATAGTACTGTGATCTTTAATATTATAACACAATGTTATGTATTTAACAAATCATAAAAAACTACATTCATTTATAAATTTTTATTTCTTCTTTTTATTATTATTATTATTATTATTATTATTATTGCTTACATACATGTTAAATATATTGCTACAGCTTTATTTTCATAAAGTTAAACATTTTTTTTGTCAAATAAATATACATAGATACATTGAACATTGTAAGCATTGTAATTTCTTTAAACAGTTACAGAGAGGTGAAAATGGTGTGTGTTAAGAGCGTAATAAGCAAAAAAACAGAGTTTTAAAGTTTCCTGATTTGCATCTTAAACAGATTCTTATCTTTAGTTACTTTACATTAATTTATCTATCTATTTATTTATTTATTTAGAAACATGTTCTTAAAGGAGGTCTTTTGCACCCCCAGTTTTTCACCTTTCCTCCATCAGCACTTTTCCTCATGAAGAAAAGAGCGAGTGAATAAAGACTGGTGTGTGGTTTCACTGCTGCAGCTCTGCAGAGCGTCGCTTTCCTTTGAGGTCGACATCCTTCACTTCCTGTTCAGGTCCTCAAAGAGCAATATTTCACAGTCTATTGTTCTCTTTTAACATCTCTGAGCTCTACGTTGGTCAGAAAGGGGTCAAAGGTCACCTCTTCAGAGCCACTCTGCCCCTTCTGACCCCTTGGCTATTTGTTTTTTTTTTTCAATTAAGACAGTCGATGGGTGTGTTAATACTATAAAACTCATCTCTGAGACGGGTTTTTAACAGTTTCTGAGGATGGCGTTGACACTAACGGAGTTCACTCGCTCTCTGGACCCTGAAACACTGCCCAGGATCCTGCAGATTCAGTCTGGGATTTACTTTCAAGGTACAAAATAGCTGATGACTTATGTATTAAAATACAGTTAGGTTTAAATCTGAAATATATTTACTCGATTACTTTTAACAAAGAAGTTTTTGTCTCTTGTGATATGAAGTTATTCATTACTTTGAAAAAAGTGCATAAAACAATCTTAGTTGAACAAAATTAAGTACATTAAATAAAATGTGGTAATTTATTTTATTTTACTGTCAAAATAGTTGAACAAACCCGGAAGATGTGGTACTGAGAAGAATAAACTTTTTATTTCCTCTGGTTTGCATTATTAAGTGGAGTATTAAGTGAACTGTAAGAAACTTATTATTGTATTGTATTGTTGGTATTATTTACATGTGGTATTTTTTCTGCATTGCATCAGCTTTATAACAGATCACAAAATATTTTAAGCAAGGAATCAGTTAGTAAACACAGACGTAGGCTTTATCCTACTCTTTTAAAAAATATATTTATATAATATAAAATAAAAATAAAAAGCATAAAAATTTTACTGCAATATTTTGTGTAAAGATTATTTGGTAACACTTTCACATTCAGCTCAATTTTAGCTTTTTAAACATAAACATAAACATGTAAAAATGTTGAAGTAACAAAGTCAGTGGTGTTTGCTTAAAAACTAAATAAATACAATTTTATAAGTAAACCTGCACAGGTTGAAATTAAAGCAACATTAACATTAAATATAAATAGGGGCACCCGCTATTCAGACGTAATTATTCATTTTGTCAGACAACAAACATCATACTGAAAAACACTGTGTTCTTTAAACGCCAGGACTCATTTATTAATTTTTAGAATTTAGAAATTTAAGGTTTGACAAGTGTAACTTTTATAGTTTATTGATGTTATTTTTAAGTTAATTGATGTGTCAGTGTATCGCTATTATTTAAGAACCTTACTGCCATATTTGTAAATTGTTGCATATGAGACATGCTGAAAATATCATTTAGTCAAAAAACAAACAAACAAACAAAAATCTGAGGTCACATTATAAAGTGAAACAAAATCTTTGTGCACAAACGTGTTCAAATGAACGGCATGTTAATTAACGTGTTCATATCAATGACGTGTTTCTGCTGTTGGTTCAGGTTCTGTGTACGAGCTCTTTGGGAGAACTTGTTGTCTGTCCACTGGAGATCTGGTGAAGATCATCGATATCACCATCACCAGATTCATCGCACGCACTTCAGATGGGACAGAGATCAACCTTCCTTTAGATTATCCAGGTATTCAGAGTGCTTTACTGTGTGTGTGTGTGTGTGTGTGTGTGTGTGTGTGTGTGTGTGTGTAGTGAGGTTGAGCGCACACCCAGTCACAATCTTGTCATTTTTTATATCATATTTATTAACAAAACAGATTCCATTTCTGGGTGTGATTATAAACATGGACATTCATTTGACTGACTTTTTTTCAGGTTTTCTTTAAATTCTCCAAAATCGTAGTGTCAGATTTTATTATTTATTAATTTTTTGGTTACTTTTTTCTTACACTCTTTCCTTGTGTCTTTGCATTTCTTTAATTTCTGAATTATTACACCGTTAGTCAACAACCTCCAAAACCATTTACACCATTTACACCATTAACACCATTTTCCTCAGCACTACAAAGATCTACTGACAATATTTTCCAGACCAAAAAGTCACTTTCCTGCCGTGAAGACAAAATTATAAAATAAACAACAACGTGAGAATAAAAATAATACATTTATCAGAGCCTGCTTATGACTGTGATTAAGTGATTAAAATCACATAATGTATTAGTCATTAGTTTCAGTCTGAAAATCTCAGTAAATGATGATGTAATATGAAGGTAATCTTAATACGATCAACAGTAAATTATTTAAACACTAATATTAACACTAGCTTATAGCTAGTTAGCATTAGCTTAATTAAACAGTATCATTTTACTAAACCAGCAACACAAAAAGTGCGGCTTAGCCATAGACTCCAGACACATCCAGCATCAAGGTAAAACTGAAAGATTTTTCAAAAAAATAATAATAATAATATCAAATCATGCCGTCATATCAGTAAATGTTATACAAATTCACCCCAGCTTACACTAAGCTACAGTTCATCTACTTTGGCTTGCTTAGTATTAATGCTAGCAATTAGCTTGAAAACACTAACGTGCTGAAGCAACATAACAACTTAAAATAATGAATCCGCTTCATATTTTTTAAATTATCCATATTAAAATGTTGTATTGTTTGTGTAACAGGTCTCTTTAGGATTGTAGCAGACACTACACCTTATCTGAGCATCCAAGAAATTGTTCACTCCCTGAAGATCGGATCTCATGTACTCGGCCAACCGGTATTCCTGTCTTCGGATAAGATTTCTCTTCCACGAGGCTCACTGAAGAAGCGAGAGATTTTCAGAATCACCTCCGTCCTCACTGACCTGGACAACGGTGAAGACCAAGTTGCATGCGAGGTTCTTCACAGAGAGCCGAAGTTCTGCTTCATGCTAAGCTTCTTACAGCAAGGGAATTTCATGGAATGCGAGGACGATCAGTTTTACACACTCCAAGAGCTCGCCAAGTGGAAAATCCCGAGTGGACGGAAGAGAATTGTAACTGTAGTAAAAGACCTGCCTGTAAAGGATTTGCTGTTTTCCAATTTGTTGGAAAACGTGTCTGGAGAATTAACGTTAACGCCTGTGTACGAGTTACAAGCTGTCATGTCGGGTAAGTAACAAGGATCGTATTTAAATGCTGGTAGGTAGCATATTAAGAGCAACAGCAGACACTTTCTAGACACCAGTTTCCCAGCATGATCCTGAAGTGTATTAGCTCATGAACTGAATCAGGTGTGCTGGGAACGGAGGAAAACACTAAATATGTAAGACAGAGGGTGCTCCAGGACCATAGTTGGGAACCTGTTGAGAGCCCTATTAAGCAAACCAGATATATTGGTAGCAAAGCTGACAAACACCTTGAGCTGGCAAAAGGAAGAAATTTGTACTTTATTAGTCCACTCTGGGTGACTCTGATGTTATGTGAACTATTTGCCTACTGTGCTTGCACACAGAGGAATGTTACCTCCACATTTAATCAGGGGCAGTGAACACACTTGCCTGGAGCAGGGGGCAGCCCCAAACCACGGTGCTCGGGGAGCAGTTGGGGCAGTTAGGTGCCTTGCTCAAGGGGACCCCAGTCGTGTCTTGACCCGGGACCCGGGACCTTCCAATAACAAGACCGGTTCCCCAACCACTAGGCCACGGCTGCCCCCTGTTCAAAGTGTTCCATTTGAGAACATCTAAGAACATCTAAGTCTAATGTCTAAGCCCAGACTGTGCTGAAAATATACTGAGCATAGGTTTTTTGGGAACTACAAGAACCTGATTTTTGGAGGAGCAACCAGGTGAAGTTATGTACTGCAGCGGAAGGGTGAATTGTTCAGAGGGTGGTAGAAAACACAATGATGTCAACCTCACTTTAGGCAGGAGGAGGTTACTGGGAGAAGGTAGCATAGGCTAAGACCATAACAATTAAGCCAACATACCAGTTTTCCATAATTCACTATATACGAGAACTTTGAAAGCTGCAAAATGAGCCAAACATTTGTCATTTTATGTCCTGAAAACTGTTCCATAGCTAGGGAAAAATTTAAGTTTTCCATTACTGCAGGTTCTGATAAAGAACTCTATCAAGGGCACTTTGGTTGAGTATTGTCAGTTGCAGGACCAAACTGAGGACCTTCTGGTCCTAAGGCTGTTTCCTTAACCACAAGCCTATGGCTGCCCCATAACACAGAGCCTAGGGGAACACCAAAATGTCCTTCTTTATGCATAAAGTTCACCACTGACAGATCAGTCGGTCATGACAAGACAAGCTGTTAACGCACAAAACACATTAACCTTGTAGAGGAATAGCATGAAATCCTCCACAGATAGAAACAAAGAGGTGATATTTGCTTCCACTGACCCACTTCAGCCATTTAGCTTTAAATGTTACCTGGTGTAATTCTCTACTTGTAATGCCACTTGTCTTTTTTTTCCCACAGTCGGGAAGAACATGGTCGTCATTCCGTCCAACCTGGATGTGGAAGTCATGGATGTGACAGATCAGGTTGACATAAGCTCTTTCATCCAGCCACTTTCCCTTCAGGATGTCTTCCAAAAACCCTGTGAGATTTTCCCCTTTGTGGCCGAAGTGATCGAAAGACCTTCGATCGAAGGGAACATGCCAGAAGAGTTGTCATTCCTGTTAGACTGTGCACAAATAATTGTCCACCGTGCTTACAAAGCCAAGAGAATCCTCGCCACAGAAATCCGCCAAGAATCACCGAGACATTATCTGATTCCGACGAGCTATAATGGACGCTTAAAGCGGCGGCCTCGTGAATTTCCGACAGCGTACGACCTAAAACGGGCACAAAGTGACACTGAAAAACTACATGTGGTGGCTACTAGAGCTTTTGATTCTGTCTATGATGGTTTGTCATCTGTTCTTGTGGGGGATGAGTTTCAAGTAAAGAAAAAAGATGCTAGGCAGGATGGAATTCCTGAGAAGATGGATTCCCTGACGTGCCTGAAGATTAAAGGGAAATCCCACGAAACTGTTCGTCTCCCAATGTTCTTAAATGGTGGATTTATGGAAGTCATCCACGATAAGCGACAGTATTGCATTTCAGAGATTTGCCATTGGTTTCCTCTGCCGTTCAATGTCAAGATTTCTGTTCGCGATCTTTCACTGAAGCAGGATGTTTTGGCAGGAGGTCCAGGTCTACGCATCGAGGAAGAAATTGTTGACCCTTATTTGCTCATCTCAACCTCTGACCTTTCAAGCTGGTGGGAGATCGCAGTCAATCGCACCCACATGACCCTTCATATGGATAAACGATGGAACGGAGGAGAACCTTCGTGTAGCATCAACTCGTTTGTCGAAGAGATTTCTGAGAAATGTTACTACACCATGAGGAGGTACGCTGTCGCTACGGTAACGCCCCCACCGCGCCCTCCGAAAACACCCAAACGACCTCCAGAGCGACCCATCAAGACACAGCAAGCAAAACCAGCAAAACCCACCACATGCTCACCAACGGTAATTAATATCTATTAATTATTCCCAGTTCATCAGAATCAGACCTCGGGTTTGCTGGTATCTCCTGGTGCCTCAGCCGTAGCAGGTGTAGCTCATCAGAATCAGACCTCGGGGTTTGCTGGTATCTCCTGGTGCCTCAGCCGTAGCAGGTGTAGCTCATCAGAATCAGACCTCAGGGTTGCTGGTATCTCCTGGTGCCTCAGCCGTAGCCGGTGTAGCTCATCAGAATCAGACCTCGGGGTTGCTGGTATCTCCTGGTGCCTCAGCCGTAGCAGGTGTAGCTCATCAGAATCAGACCTCGGGGTTGCTGGTATGTTAATATTGTTGAGGCTGTGAAGAAACATACATTAGCTATTTTTTTAAGCATGCTTGGCTGCTGATCACAATCCACCTGGTACCCGCTATCATACATTGTTGCCTTGTCACCACTCTCTCTCTCTCTCTCTCTCTCTCTCTCTCTCTCTCTCTCTCTCGCTCTTTACTTTCGAAAAAATAACCTTTTTGTATTAGTTTTTGTGCCATCTAGTAATCAAAACACACTACTGCAGCGGATTTATTCTCTCGGTTATCCAGCACTCTGCCTCTGCATGATACTGTTCTCTATCTGACTATCATCATGTAAGCTGGAAATGATTCAGATGATAAAAAGATTTCATTAGATTTGTTTAAGCAATGCTTCAGAATACAGACTTATTGTTTGATATGAGACAATTTTGAGACAGTGCCAGAAAAACCTGTACAGACCTGCCTATGCAAAATACATAGTCTATATATAATCTACACGTCTAGAGAAACACTCGTCTGACTTTGGGGTTTAGTCATTCACACCTAAATCACCAGATCTTAACATCTGGGACGTCATGTGACACACTGTGAAACACAGAACTCCTCCACCTCAGAATACAACAGAACTGTGGAGTGTTCTGGAGGAAGTCTGGGGTTCATTATCTACAGAACGTTTCCACAAGCTCATGAAGTCGATGCTACATGGGGGACCTACCAAGTACTAGACCGGTGTACTGGTTGTTTGGCACTTCAGGAAAGACATGTAGCTTCCATAGTGCTAAACTGGTGGCCCTGTTTAGTTGTTGTCTATATTAACCAGGCAGGTTCAGTGGTTGTAAAATGTTTAAACACAATGTTTAAATGTGATAATTAAGAGTGAAGCTGGTGATCAACTAAGTAAATGACTCAACATTTAATGGAGAAAAATATACATTTTATTAGTACTAGTAACTTTAAAAGTGCTTCAAATATTTAGCATCTGTATATTTTAAAATGACTTCTTGTCTGTTTTTTTTTTCTTGTCAGCCTGCGATGGACAGTCAAGAAAGTTCCACAGACTGCACTACGACAGACATTGAGAAAAATACTGTAATTCCTGCTACATTACCCAGAACTAGAACTACTATACACAAAGGTACAAACACCAAACATGGTCAAATAACAAAGGAGGTGTTTTTACACAAAATGTGTTTATATTTTTGTTTAAATGTTTTATACTTTTGTACAACATTTTAAATAATTTATTATTATTATTATTATTATTATTATTATTATTGATTAGAAAGTAATAAATTAGCAGTGATGTGTGTTTTGTGTGTAGTGATATTACAATATCATATAATATCAGGTTAATATTAATGCATAACGCTGGAAGGAAACCAAAGTCCATTTAGTTTGCGCTACTTTTTCAATGACCACATTTTGTGCACGTTGTGACGCTGCATGTCAGCCTTACACCACCGAGCATAGTGTCAAGGGATGGTACTAAAATACTAAAATAAATACTAAAAATTACTAAAATATTGTACTCTTGTAAAAGTACTATTACTTTGATGATTTTTACTTAAGTACGAGTAAAGTTACTAGTCTAAAAATCAACTTAAGTCAAAAGTTAAAGGTAACTTATTTAAAATGTACTGCGTTACTGTGTTCATTACATTTTTAACCAGAAGGTGGCGGTGTTTCTCCTGTGTAACGCAAACAGGACACGTGGATGTGAATCTCACAATAACTGTTTTTATTATAATAGTAAGAACGGCCTGTGTGTCTTTAGGTCGTTCGACTTTCTTTTTAGAAACATAAATAGAAATAAAAAGCAAATTTAAAAGAGTTATGTCTTCACAAAACAGAAAATAAAACACAATGAAACAAAAACAGACAGTCCGTCTTTTCATTTTTCTGAAACCGGTAGTTTACACTCACAAGGCCACTGTCAAGGCAACTGAAGGTGAGGAAAACCTCTAGCTACAGTTGCTCTTGTTATTAACTCGGCCATTCTATCAGTAAGATGGAGCAGGACCAGTCTGTTGTGTTTCAGGAACAACTACATCAGCTAGCAAGACTGCAATATTAACTTAGTGAAACCGTCAGTTTTCACCTGAAATATTCCACTAAGTTTGTCTGCAGTCACATCCTCGTCTCTGAGCGATAAAAAAAGAGACATGTTAATAGGAACAGCAACTGCAGCTGTAAAAATCACATGACAGCACAGTGCTTTTATGTGCCTCCAGTTGCCTTGACAACGACAGTATGAGCGTAAATGCCCAGATTCAGAAAAAGGAAAAGACGGAGAATTTTTCTGGTTTTGTTTCACTGTGATTTTAATTTCTGCTTTGTGCAGAAAGAAAATATATGATTCACTTTTACACTTTGGAAAATGAAAAACTAATTTCTCTGCTACTTTATTTGGATTTTGAAATGAAAATGAAATAACCGTTTGCTTTTCATTTTTAAATTTATGTTTTCTAAAATGACAATCGAATGACCAAAAGACACACGGACCAGAAACCTCAAAGAAATTTTGTTTTGTACTTAGTAAAGGATGTGATTTAAAATACAGTGAAATAAGTGAAAGTGAACGATTTGCCTACTGTTCTTGCACACAGAGGAATGTGACCTCTACATTTAACCCATCCATACAGTGAAACACACACACCAGTGAACACTAGGGGGCAGTGAACACACTTGCCCGGAGGGGGGCAGCCCCGGTGTTAGGTGTCTTGCTCAAGGGCATGCTAGTCATGTTCTGTCCTGGGCGGGGATCGAACCCGTGACCTTCCGGTCACAAGATGGGTTCACTAACCACTAGGCCACCGAATTACAATTCTTAATTACTAAAACTACTTAATTATAGTAAGACAAGTAAATGTAATGTCAAATGTCAGATGCCACTGACTTGTAGCAACAGTTACAGTACCACTGGACTCTGGAGCAGTGAAACAGTGTGAAGTGAAGTGATCAATCCCCTGTGCATCACCATTGGGGTGTTGGAATATCTGATGATTTGACCTTGTGGGGACATCTGGCTGCTTCATAGAATTAATTACCTGCATTAATAATTAAGTGATACAGTGGGAGTTCCTCACAAGAATAATATGTGTGTGTGTGTGTGTGTATATTATCCCACCATTAACCCAGCTCTCAGTGGAGGCCGCAGTCTGGAGGACGTGTGTGTAAACCAAGCCGACAACGACGACACACATGATTACGAATACATCGATGAAGACGAACTTGAGAACATCCGGAAGCAGTTCAATGAACAGACCATTAGCACGTCTGCTAAACCTAATCCAAGTAACACAATATAGCGCTCTTATAATTACACTATATATAATATGGGTAATATGCAAATGACATTAGTATGTTGCAAACCGAGACCTATTCACTCTCAACCGGAAAAACGAGAATGTTTATATTTATGTTTTTAAGAGGATATCGTCATGGCGATCATCAGTCCTAATCATCCTAACACAGCGTTAGCATGCTAGCAGGTGCGATGTTGAATTAGCATATTATACAAATATACACTATGCCAATAAAAAGATTGTATATTGCTAAAACTGCTATTTAAATATTTTTAAGTACACATTAGCACACAAATGTTAAAATATAAAAGGACTTATTTAGGAATCCAAGGATGATTTTAATCTCATTTATTTAAAAATTAGCTTTTAGTTGATATGGTAATTTTGATAATAATATTAATTTTGTGTACAAAGAAAACCTGAAAAAAAAAATCTGCTTTTATGTAGTTTGTCTTGTTAGATGTATAAAAGTTAACAATATCAACATTTAAAATAAATTATTATTTTGAAGAATATATTTTGTGTATGATTATTATTGGTGAAATAGAATAATAGAGACAATATGTGTAGTGCACTACCAGGTGGAAGATTAAAATAAATATTAAGTGAAAAAAGAAGAAATAGGGGTGCATTTAAAAATAAATGACTGTTTTTAATGTTTTTATTCTAATAACTATTTTACCTTGCACTTCTACGAACCATCCACTAGAGGGTGCTCAACACTATATAAATGAAGTATTTTCTTATCGTTTTTCCATGTGCTCACCTCCTACATGCATTACTGTAGAGATTTCAAGACAAACATTTATTATTATTATTATTATTATTATTATTATTTGGGTGGATAGGTGGATTTTTAGGTGGTGCATTTAGAACACAGCAGTAAGAAGAAATAAACCAGAATGAAACATATCAAAGAAAACAACACAGATCAAAGACACCACATCAAAGAGAAGTGACCAAGGCTGTGTTCCATTCTGAAGGCTGCTGCCTAGTGAGTCAAGGCCCATGAAGGCAACTCTTTTATAATTATCATAAACCCTATAAAATGACTAAAACTCTAAACCTAATTCCTACAGAAATAACGAAGTTTCTACAATTAAACCCTAAAAGTACATTCACATGAATGAAAGATCAGATCATCTATTTTAATGTTAATTTCACATTTTAGTTGCATTAGGAAAACATTCATCATGCTTCATAAAAGTGTGATATTTATTTACCACTGGATCTGGTGTCATACTGCACCAAGCAGAGCTACAATAAAGACAACAAGCAAAACCAACTATTTGTAATATTTTATTTTATAATTAAAGAAAAACAAAACAACCTCCAGCTGCTCTGAGTGGAGTTTTTCTCTCAGGTGAAGGTCTCTTCCTCAGTCTGAGTTTTTATAAAGACCTCAGTGCCTGTTTCATCCCTGATCAAAACAATCAGAATTAATAACCATAATAGTTTATATTACAGATCCACATTAATAACTGTGATGTATAAGTTAGTCATTTAAAAGTATTCTCGACATTTTATACCTGGCCGACTGAGTTAGCTGGCTATAGCTAACACCGCTAGCATGTAACAGTAGCTTTGGCGATCTGTCAGGTCTTACTTAATATATTAATGGAGTACAGTTCACTTGAAAACAACTTAAAACTTAAAATCTAAAACATGTTCTTTAAAATAAATACATGCAGCAGCTGAGCAACATAATGAAGAGAAATGATAAAAATAACTCACATTTGTACACAAACTCCTCTCCTGAGGCGAGTCCGTCCACCACGTTTTTAAAACTAGAGCTGGAACTCTGAGCTGGTGAACTGCATGATGGGATTGCCTTAAGTGACACAGCACGCTGCCTTCAGAATTCTATTAAAATCAGGACGCTGCCCAGTTAGGTACCTTATGCTGCCTTATGAATGAGACAGTCCCTTTCTCAGGAACACACACATGCTGAGGAAGACTGAGGAACGCAGCTCAAATAAACCAGATCAAAAGACATCAAATATACCAGATCAAAGAGAATGAAGAAAGAAAGAAGGTGATCTATTTGCCCAATGTGCTTGCACACAGAGGAATGTGACCTTCACATTTAACCCATCCATGCAGTGAAATACACACACACCAGTGAACACTAGGGGGCAGTGAACACACTTGCCCGGAGCGGGGGGTAGTCCCAAACCACGGCGCCCGGGGAGCAGTCAGGGGAGTTAGGGGTCTTGCTTAAGGGCACATCAGTCGTGTCTCGCCCTGGGTGGGGATCGAACCTGCAACCTTCTGGTCACGACTGCTTCCCTAACCACTAGGCCACGGCTGCCTAAAGCAATGCCAGAACTAACTGAATAACCGAATAAACTAGAAGAAAACACAGCAAATGATCAAAGAGAACTGACCAAATAAATATGAATGAATAGAACTGATTAGATCAAAGAGATCAGGCAAAATAAACTGATCAAAATAAAACAGATCCAATAAAATCAGTGATACTAGACATAAAAAAGATCAAAGATAACTGGCCAAAATAAAAAGAACAGATCAAGGGGGCCAAATCAAAGAAAACAAAATAAGTCAAACATAAAATAAAAGATATCAAACCTGGCAAAACATAAACAACACAAAGTGAATTAAACATTCAAACTAAAGAAAAACAAGACAGAAAAGAAAGCTGACTTCTCCGTCTTGGCACTGAGGTGATCGGCCTAAACGTCACCTAGTGTTAATGGTCTTGTACACTTTATTATAACTGATATTGACTCCATTCTTCATGTTATTATCTGTACTGAAATAAGCTGTAATGAATTTAACAATAATCTGGAACGGTGACCTTTTACTGGACAAACGAAATGTAATCTGTCTGTGTTTGGACTTGAATATTATGGCTGTGATTTATGTCTGTGTTATAGATCTAATAACCTGAGTGATGGTCTGTGTGTAAATAAAACAGGTTGATTATAACGTTTGAGTCACAGTGTGCACACACCATCTGTCCGTCTCTGGACAAAAGACATTGACACACCAAATGACTCAGAATTGAGCTGCTACTAATAGCACACTACTAAAAACAACATTAGGAAACTTCTCAATTACAACGTTTTTGTCTTGTAAATGCTGTTTTTTACCTAGTTGTCACCTGTGAGATGTTTTCCAACACAGATTAATACAAGGAGGTTGGATGCAGTCATAACAAGTCCCTCGGCTCAGAGGTGTGAAAAAAATATCACACTTGTAATGATGCTAATCCTTGTGTGCATGTCTTCCTGCATCACTTTATTATCTTATTATCTTTATTATCTTTATTATCTTATCTTATTACAGTTGAATAAAGTTCAGTGTGGCTGTTTCAGAACAGACAAGAATAAATACATAAAACATTAAAATAAGATAATACACAACATTCAGTACAGCGACATACTAACCATGAAACATAATCGGACCTTCATTTAAATCCATTATAAAATAAAACAAACATTCTAACTGAGCATTTACTCTGAGAATAACCTTATAATAATGCAAAGAAGTATGTATAATACACCAATCAGCCATAACATTAACACCACCTGCAAAAACAGCTCAGACTTATCAATGTATTGTCTCCTGAAGATCTCTGAAGGTGTTCTGTGATGTCTGTGGGACCAAGACATTAGCATTGGATTGGATTGGATTGGATTGGACCAGACGGTCAAGCCTTCATACTCTACACACAAGAGTGAGCCTTGGACACCCGTGACCCTGTTTCTAGTTCACTACTTTTGGTTGGTACTGGCCACTGTATACTGGGACACACCCCACAAGACCTTCTGGAGATGGAGATTTGGAGATGAACTGAACCAGTTGGATTGGATCCTTTTTAAAGTCACTCCGATTAGATTATTTTGTCATAGACGGACCGGTCAAGGGGTGGGAAAGATTAGGCTGAAAATGAACAGACGGTTGTCAAAGTTGATGTGTTGGAAGCAGGAAAAATGCCAAAGGACCTGAGTGACTTTGACAAGGGGCCAGAGTGTGGGGTGTTCCTGCAGTGCTATGCAGTGGTTAATCATGTATCCAAAATGGTCCAAGAAAAGACAACTGGTGAACCAGCAACAGGGTCATGGAACCAGCAGGGTGTGAAGACTTGTCTGTATACTCTGATCCCACAGAAAATCCACTAATGTCCTAGTGCCAGATACCACAGAAGACCTTCAGAGATCTTGTGGTGTCCATGCCTCAACAGGTCCGAGCTGTTTTGGTGGCTGTTTTTGCATGTGGTGTTAATGTTATGGCTGATCTGTGTATAATGTCTTTGTATGAAGCTCTAAACATACCACTGAGCTCTTGTTAAACCTTGAAGACAGACGTCCTGATCTTTAGTGTCAGCACAGAACCAACATACTCCTGTCAGTCCTAAAACACCAAAACTGATTTAATAATAAAATGATAAATATAATAAAAAACTGATCATGTAGTCACCCCTTCCTCCAACATATCCCACATATTTTCTGATCCACCAGAACATAAAACTGCCTATGTAAACAGCTGCAAAGGAGATGATCTGATGCAGTCATCTAGACATCACAACTTGGTCCTTGTCTATCCATATGTCACACCATACGATTGCCCATTTTTTTCAGCTTCCAACACAACACTGTTTACTTGCGGTGCCACTACAATGAGATAATCAATGTCATTTACTTTACCTGTCAATGGACTTGTGATTTTAATGTTACGGGTGAATCAGTGTATATTCTTTGTAAAATTCTAGTTTTCATTTTGGCCTGCTAGGAATTTTGTTAGCAATGTTAAAATCTCTGCAAATATTACAGCAACCAAAGTGAATATATGCTACCAAACAACAAACGTGTATCTCCTGTGCCAACAATAAAGTCCAGCTCCCCGCAATGGCCTGATTTCCTCCCTATAGACCTTTGTTTGTTTTTTTTTCTTCTAAATCCCTGAGGAGAAAAAAATGAGGACATTATACAGGCAATTACAGCTAATTAGACTGGGAATAGTGGCCAGGTCTGGGTTTTCATTGACCACTGGGACTTGTACATTAGTTCACCTTGGTACAAAAAGCAGTGTATGTGTGTGATTTAAGGTTAGAAACAGGACATGGTGACTGGTCAGTCCACTCGAGGCAGGATTTATGGTGAGTTACAGATGCGAACATGATGAATAATATATTGATATTATTATAATGATATTATTGGTGATAAATTGTTTTATAGTTTACCTTTATTGTGTTAACTATCCTGTTTGTTATTTATCTTCCAGGAAACAAGACATCTCAGCAGATGGATCTCAAAATGAACTTAAACTTGAGCCAAACTGAGACGCAGTACACCATTCCTCTTTGCTATGAACTTTCAAACAGCTCCTGTCCCAAATCTTCCTACCCGCTGCTCCTCAGAGTGCCGCTCTATGTATTTTTCAGCTTCGTGGTGATTTTGACAGTATTCGGAAACTTTTTTGTCATCCTGAGCATTGTTCATTTCAAACAGCTCCACATGCCAACAAATTACCTCGTCCTGTCTCTGGCTGTAACCGATTTGTTGTTGGGAGGATTTGTGATGCCTCCGAGCATGATTCGATCTGTCGAGACTTGCTGGTATTTGGGGGCGCTGTTCTGTAAAATTCACAGCAGTGTTGATATCACTTTGTGCACCGCATCCATTTTAAACCTGTGTTTTATATCTGTTGATCGATATTATGCCGTGTGTCATCCCCTGTTGTATCAAACCATAATTACACCTTTTGTCACGTTGATTATGATTTCCATTTGCTGGAGCGTTTCGTTGGCAGTTGGATTCGGAATTATATTCCTCGGCCTCAACATCCTGGGCATCGAAGATTTTTATTACCAGAATGTTGCCTGCGAAGGAGGTTGTGTTTTGTTCCAAAGCGCTGCTTCCAGCACCACCTCGTCTTTGCTCTCCTTTTACTTCCCAGGTGTCATCATGCTTAGCATTTATACAAAAATATTCCGTGTTGCACAAAAACAAGCAAAATCTATTCAGGACTCAAAAAATAAGGCACAATCGATGATGAGCAAAGAGGAGAAAAAGGCGACGAAAACTCTGGCGGTGATCATGGGTGTGTTTCTTTCACTGTGGACACCGTTTTTTATCTGCAACGTCATTGATCCTTTTATTGGTTATTTAATTCCTCCTTTATTGTTTGATATGCTAGTCTGGATCGGATATTTAAACTCGACCTGTAACCCAATTGTGTACGCTTTTTTTTACAAGTGGTTTAGAAAAGCACTGTGTACAGTTTTATCTGGGAAAATATTTCAGTCAGGTTCTTCAAGAATCAACCTTTTTTCACACTGAGTAAAAAAAATTGCAGATGTTAAATATTTACATAATTACTACAGATGTTAAAAATGTGCAGTTCCAGTTTGTTTTGCTATAATTATTCACATAATACCACTGAATTTGTCTAAAACAAGTAACACAACTTTTCTCATGTACAATGCATCTTGTTTTATAAATGTGCAAATCTCTTATACATCAACTACTGACCGACCATAAAACTGACACTTTTTAAAGCATTGTGTGATGCAGAATTGTAAATACTTAAAGTTCAAAGGTTGCCCCCCCCCAAGACGTGCAATGTGTAAACAGTTGCAATAATAATCTACTCATGACGTTTGCTAGCTATATAAAATTAAATGTAAATCTAGTTCATTTGTAGCCACTTGTACATATAAATAAATGATGCTATAACATACGTTTATATACCCAAATATGTCGCCTACCTTATGAAAATGAGACTGATACACTGCTCATGATTTTCTAAAGATTTCAATATTATATGCAATAAGAGTTTAACATAATTTTTATAATTATAAATTTAGTATTTTTTTTTATCAGTGTAATTTCTGTACAAATATACAAATATATTTTTATTTTCCATGATGCCATAATGTAAACCAAAGCAGTCCCTAAACTCCAATTATGTATGTTGAATAAGGATATAAAATGTTAAAAATGTTATATGAGATTTTTTATTTGTTTGTAAATTTATACTGTTTTCCCCTAATCTAATCTAACACCATGTTAGAACTCGGTCCTGTGATGATAACTGATCATTATATGTTAAAATGTATAGATTTGTTTTGTTGATGTTGATAAAATTAACAGGAATTAAACTAATTTGGATCAGACCTCAGGCTGGTTGTTTATTATTAGCATGCTCCACCAGGAATTTGTTTTATGGATTGCTATTGGACAAGACAGAGTATAAATGTAGATGCTCTTCTCTTTGATGAACTTCATCTACATGGTCCAGATGAAGGTATGTTGGACTATTATGAATACAATTTTTGACGGATTGTAAACACTGTAGTGTAATTTGGGAGTTTTTTGTGCACCACACCAGTCAAGATCACTGGATAATTATGTATTAAATTATATAATATGTGTACTGATGATTTAGTGTTAGTTCACCTTTATGAAATTTTGCTAGCATTGTCGCGGTGATATTCTGATATTTATATTCTCAGATCTGGAAGTGGTTGTGAGTGCTGTAGATGGACATCATCAACGATTTGGATATAGTGCAGGAGCCGTCACTTTGTTTCAGTTCCATTAACACATCATGTTTAAAGATTGATTATCGTCTGGAAGTCCGGGTTTTGCTCTACATCCTCTTCAGCACTTCTTCTGTTATCACTGTGATCGGAAACCTGCTGGTGATCATAACTGTTGTACATTT